>CM076658.1:2698720-2723973 GCA_038496675.1 Rachycentron canadum
CAGTAATGATGAAAAATCAGCTCCAAAGCCTCTAATGCTCTAAATATCTTATTGTCCATGTCTCTCTGTCTTTATTCTGTCACTACAATAAACTCAGAGCAACTTCTCCTCACTCTGAAATCAGAAAAATACAGGATTGATCCCATTGACTTTGGCTACAAGCAGCTGACAGCTAGGCCTCTGAAGGAGACACTCTGATTGGCTGTGACATCACCCACTGGAGCCAATGGGAGTGTCCCGTGTAGACACGTGAGTCTAGACGTCACTGTCAAAGATGGAGGATGATCGATCGACTGAAAACTTATTTTCTTAAATGTGGTGCATGCAGCAAAGGGCCACGCTGCCGTTAGGACTCAGCACAGTCTTCCTCGAGGTTTCTGTGGCGCTGCAGCGTTGTTGAGCAGGAAAGTTATGTTGTTGTCTTTTAATGGGATAAAAAGATAAAAATGATGCCAGTTTCAGTTTCTGTCTAGTTTTACTTGTATATCTCACTTTTCCCTTCTCCTGTGAATTTTCTCACTTTAGAGTTTTGTTAATTAACTAGGAATTAATTATCTAAGAAGCAGGCACCTTATTTACATATCAGCTGACGGGAGAAACTTTTAACATCGATTATGTTTAAACAAGCTTTTGTTCTCAGAAACATTGACGTCATGGTGTAAATGACACTCAAGGAAAGAAAATCTCAGAGCGCTCATTAAACTCAAGGTTTCCAAATGTCCGGAGGTGGAGAGGAAAAAGTCAACCTGTCTGAACTGAGGAGAAGTGAGGCCAAAAGTCCAGCGCTGTCATCTGGGTGAAGACAGATAACAGTCAGAGGTGCAGGGGAAAGCACAGCGAGGCAAAGAGCTGCTGACAGGAACAGGATTCCTGTGCGAGGGCCCCGGTGTCAGCCCATCCCATTACCATGCTCCTCCTCAACCTTTATCTCTGGACCATCTCTCCCCTCCCCTGTTTATTTCCTCCCTGCTCCTGGATCAGATTTCCTTGACTTCCTGCAGTCGATGTAGCTGGAAAGGATGCACAGAAATAAAGTGGCTGTAGCTGTGGGGGCTGACGCGTGGGAATAAGGGAGAATTATGACTTGTCCTGTTGACATTGAGGATTGTGACTATGCAGTATGCAGTGTTTGATAGTGATGCATTAGCTGCCTCAGTGTCAGTACTTTTTTCAGTAACAAGTCGTGTGAATCAGGGGTTTATTGAACCTTTATTTGACCTGGTAAATCTCAACAACCTCTTTTGCGTTTAGGTGTCCTACCCAGGATGGCAGCATTACAAATCTAAAATTGGATAACACAACATCAGGCACACAAATGAAGTCCTAAAAACCAGGTGACAGTATATGAAAGGTCTGTTAAAGGAGCTAGCTGTAAGTGTTGCTGTTGCTACATAGCCAACGTTAGCGCTAACAGCTGTTTGATTGCCAGTTTATAAGAAATGTCACCAGAGGCGGAAAATTATTTGTTTTCCTTCCATTTGTATCATTTCTTATTTTCCGATACCGAGTCACTGTAGCGTCCAACCTGAAGAAGTCACAGACTCGGTGTCATGTTTGTCTTGTAAACACAATGGTGGCCGATGCCATTAAATAAACAGCTATTACTATTTTCTAAACTTATAGGTAGCTCCTTTAAGCTAGCTAACAATTTATTTGGAAAACTATAATGAACTAAAACCACCAATGATTAATCGATCAATTGATTAGTGAGTCAAAAAATATTATCAGCAACTTTTTTTTTATAGTTGATTAATAATTTTAAAGAAAAAATGTCCAATATTTATTATTTCTCGCTTCTCAAATCTATGGATTTAATGGTCATAAATGACAAACTGCCTCTCCACATCTTATCGCTCGTCACTGTAGCGTCCAACCTGCCCTGAAGAAGCACTGCACTGATGTGGTGTTATAACCTCTTGTCTTGTAAACACATTAATGATCCCATTAAATAAACTTTTAAGCTATTAATCTTAATGTTGGCTAAGATTAATCAATTAATTGACTAGTAAGTCAATACAATATTAATTATCGTCTATTATTCATCTTTTAAAGAATAAATGTCCTATATTTATTATTTCTAGCTTCTCAAATGTAACGATATTCAGTTTTGGACTTTAACTCTCATTTTATGGACAAATGCCTTAATAAACATTTGTTTGCTGCAGCCCTGTCTTGATACATTGTGAAATGGTGGCTATCAAGATAAGAACACCCAACATGGATAAAAGGGCACTTTGGATTGGCTGAAGGCTTAAATTCCTCTCCTCCCCATGTCTCTAACTTCACCATCTAACTCCTTAAAAGACAAAAAAAAAACAAGTTAACGCCAAAAAAGTTAATTTGGGGTTTAAACCTAATGTGTTCCCGAGATTTGCAAATTCCCTTCTGCTACTTGTTGCTGAGAAGAATTAAGCATCAAATAAACGAAGCGAAGCTACCGTGGCTGTGGATTCTGGGTAAATAGTCAGCGTCTTCTCTATTTCTGCTGGAGCTGTGGGACGTACTGTACCTTTGACAGAGTTTGCTACTCCTGATGGGTAATTAGCAAATCCACTTTTAATGATTTCATTGAAGTTCAGATCATTTGAACAGCACGGACAGTTCATCGATGCAGCTATTTCAGGTCTGTCCTCTCTCCCCTTCATGACTCATTTGTTTTCTTTCCCTGCTTGTCCACCTTCTCCTCCCTCAGCTCTTCCACCCATCACGCCGTCAAGCTCTTCCCCCCTCCCCTCCCTTAACCTTACCATGTCTTGCTCCTCCGTCCCTGCCTCCCAAGGCCCACGACCCCCCTTCCCAACCTCCCCAACAATGGTCAAGCTGCGCCACCACCATGAAGGAGGCTATTTTAGGCCGATCGCATCCAGAGTCTGCATATTGTTTTCTTCTCACACAACACAGCCAGCAAACTATAATTACTTTGATTCACCCCCCCCTCACACCACTGCTCCGTGAGGCTGGAAATAGTTCTTGCATGAAGTTGCTGAGTCGCTCTCAGTGGATTGTGGGAGAGTGGACGACCTTCCAGTGATACATTTACTCAAAGTTAATGAATGGCAGCTCTTTAAGAGGTCACTTTCAGACAGGATGGGAATGGAAAAGATGACATGAGAAGTTTCTTTAAACTACTTTAAAAGCCTCGACACGTGCTTTCCCATGAAACATTATTATGTTATGATGATCTGTTTAGGGACAAAAAATAAAGAAGAAGAAGAAATCACCATCTGGGTGCTTACAGTCCATGCAAGAACTCAGCAACATGGTGTGTGTGGTGTATTTTTGTACCATATCATAGTAACATAGTGTTCTTTGTCAAACGGCCAAGTGCTCTCCCCCGTACCTTTACCTCCGTCGGGGCTGGCGAGGTGAGCTGCAGTTCCTCTTGACCATCTGCCATGACTCTGACCACCCTGAGACAATAACAGGTCGGGTGGAGAGGGAGGGAGGAGGGAGGGAGGGCAAGTGGGCGGAGGAAGGATACACAAATATGCCTGTTTATAATTATAGCCCAACACCTCAAGCTGATGCACAATGAAAGCTGCAGTTTTTCCTCTGAGGAGTTTATAATTAATCTCTCAGCCTCTACTTGAAGGGTTGTTCGAAATATTTCATCACTGAATTTAAAATGTGAAGGATAAGATATTCTTGACTTTTGATATCTTAACTTATTCCTGTTGTTGTTGTGTCACATGATTCCTCATTGGAACGAACCTGGCCACTAGTTTATTGTGAGTCAATCCCACATACACTGTCCTGGTAAATACTAGAAAACTACTAATCTTTGGTCCTCAGGTCTCGATATAAAGCTACCATCACCAGCTATTGTAGGAAATGATCGATATCAGGTCAATGTGAACATGACAAAGACCAGTTTTTGAAAAAATGACTCTTTTAGAGACAAAGAAAACTCGTCCTGTCGGAGAATTTCATCTTGGGAGACTTGATAAAGCGACTCATGAAATATCGGCCTTTAAGCATTAATGTGACGTATTCATCACTCATCGGACAATAATTTCTCCTGATAATCTTTTTAAGCTCATCATCGTGACATTCAGTGACTCTTGGTTTTTGGATTCATCTGTCTCC
The DNA here is from genome assembly GCA_038496675.1 of Rachycentron canadum. NCBI lineage: Eukaryota > Metazoa > Chordata > Actinopteri > Carangiformes > Rachycentridae > Rachycentron > Rachycentron canadum. The sequence continues at coordinate 2,702,807 of CM076658.1, forward strand.
GTCATAAAGACGCCAGGAGGAGCTTTCGACTTGTTTTCACTTGTGGGGAATTTATTTCCTCAATAGAAACTAAACACATTTCAGGACCAGACAGAAATTCATGTAGGTTGAACTGGACTTAACTCCTGAAAGACAAATTATAAACGTTTAGGCCACACACACACGCATATCATCAACTATACAACCCCTACTGTTCAAGGTAGTTTCCACAAAATAAGGACTGAAACTAATAATTATCTTTATAGCAACTAATCTGATTGAATTTTCTTTATTGACTTCGGAAGCTTCATCTTCAGTTTAATGTGAATTAAATATAAAAATGTTCATATAACAATTTTTTTCATTTGCATAAAAAAAACACAATCGATTATCACGGTAGTGGCAGGTTATTTTTCCTATTGTTACAAACCCCCAAATATATATGATGGTCAGTAAGAAATACAGAACAAGTAATATATTGTTGTATTTCATTGGATTTATCAACAATAACAAAAATATAGAAAATAGTTCGACTGATGCTTTTATTTATATTTTCATCTCCCTCTTGCTAGTTTTTGTGTTATGCTATATAAATGTATTTTAGTATTTTAGTTGTAAGTAAACTATATTTATTGACCAAAACAATTGACAAAATGATAAAATTGTGAGATTATCGGCTTGATGATTCCAATCAGACAGGACGTAGATCGATATATTTAATATTTGACAACGATATTGAAGATTTAAAGAGTTTTTCTGCACAAAGTCACTGTATGAAACGTGATGCCATTTGAAATAATGAATGAATTCTCAGTGGCTTCAGATTGCCGGCACAGCAGAGGAAAAATAGTGCAGCACAGCAGTAACGATTCTCACTTGGCACACCAATGCCATCCCATCCCAGAATGCACCGTGGCTGCATTATGTAAGAGGCTGTTCTATTCTATTCTTAGCTCTACCTCACTGAGAAGTAACAGCGCTGGTTGCCTGAGAGTCGAAAGCGCAGAGATCTGATGAGGCGGGACTCATCAGTGAGGTGGGAACCAGCGCAGTGGGCTACTCTGCCATCAGGCTCTCACACCGGGACACGGGCAGGACAGCATGCCCATTTTTGGTGTTTGGGGGAAGTAGAGGTGTCTAGGTGGGTGTGTGGAGGAGGGGGATTTATATATTTGATAGTAAGAACAGGAAAGACATGCATGAATAGCACTGTTTTATCTTTAAATAGGACATGTCAACGCTCACTGGAAATTTTTACGTCCTCCCTCTTCAAACCTACAACAGTTACACTTCTTATAGACGCACACACTTGTCAACTGCAGCAAATGACAGACTGCATCCATCTTTACATCCATCCTCTCTTTTAATACCCATCTGTCATGTGCATCCATTGTGTCACTAGCCTCCCTCCCTCCCTCCTCTTCTTGATCCCTGAGTCTCCAACTGTCGAGTTTTTTCTTAATGGATGTCCAATCCTATTATGATTATTTCCTGGAAAGCTCTGCAGAGACAGAGAGATGCTTATGGTGAACAGTGTATGTGTCTGCGCAGCAGCGTGTAGTTTAAGGATGAGTATTATTTATGAGAATTTCTGTATCTGATGCAGGGTAATACACATGTGATCGGGACTGTAGCCTCCAATTCAGGACACTGAGACCACATCCTGGCTATTTTTTTTCTAGGAATGTGGGGATTACAGGAACCTGGTGGGAGTTACATCTACAATTAAAACCTGCATTTGATGGGCTGAGCATTTAGTGTTTTATGTTGGGAGACATTAACAATATGTTTATACTAACAATGCGTCAAAAGTTGCGTGGTGTGAATGAGGTCACTTGTAATGACAAACCTAATGGAGTTATCTCCTGACTCTGCAGGACTTCAGAGCCCTTCGCTGAGTTTCAGCCTTAGACTGTGGTGAAGCCAATGCTCAAGAGCCTTAAACCTTCATTCTATCTAATGACCATCAGGAGGCGACTCCATTGGCTGTAAAAAGAGAAGGCAGACTGTATTGAAGTCTAGGGGAAAATATCCCTACTTCTGACTTGATTTATTAGCTGCTTTGCTGTTGCCATCTTGGCAGTGCCTGACTCCGCCCAACTCCAGGCTAATCGGGTGGTCCACTGCAGTTTTTGGCACCTATTTGTTTCAATAAAATGTTTTGGACTGTTCATAAATGCTAAATACGAAGACTTAACGGAGCTATTGGTTGGTTTAGTTATTGCTGCATAGCCAGTGTTAGCATTAGCAGCAGTTCTTGAGATCAACATCAAATTTCATTCCTTTGTTTTAAGTTAGCACGCTGACCAGCTAGCCTTGGCCCATCTTGTCACTCCTCCAATCTGTCCTGTAAATGTAGCACTTCCTGCCAAAAAACTGCATTTAGTGAAAGAGAAAACATACAAATAGACCTTTAAAAGTAAAATATTAGAGTTTTTATATGTTCACACCCCAACTGAAGATGCTTCACTTTATCCTGACCTTTCGACGTAATTCACTCCACACAATATATTCAACTTCAGATTTCGAGTTAACGTGAGCTTCCACTGTAAATATATAACAGTTAAATCATCAAACTAATGTCAAACGACAGTTTTAACATTTTAAAAAGGGTTTTCTTCACCTTCTTGTCTTCATACACACACTTTAATGTAATGAGGAACAGAGCATCTTATTCCTGTTCCTGTTCAGCTCCTCTGTACTAATGCGTGTGCCCCGAGCATTTAATTCTTCTGGGGACCGACAAAGCTGAAGAGCAGCCTTTGAGTGATTTTAAAATATTTGTTCCTTACTCTGCTCCGACATTTACTTTTGAATTGTCACCTGAAATATTAAAGAGCGCCAGTGACTCAGCAGCGACGCAGTCTTTCCCTCATAACCCCCCCCCCACCACCACCGATCGTCTTCTGTAGCGAGGCACGAAATGGCAGCAGTTTTCAAACGCCACACATGCAGGTCCACGCTCATTCTTTTATACATGTGAACCAACACAAGCTGCTTGTTCATAGTTTTATTTGACCACAGAGAGAATAATTAGGAGGGAATGAGTACAACTTTTCCAACGGTTACAATTAAGCCAATTAAATTAATAAGTATAGCACACAGAAACTAATCTGAACCGTCTTTTGTCTTAAATGATTCTGAACATGAAAAGTCATGACTGAGCCTCGTCCTGATTTCTGTATGTAGTTTGAGACCAAGCTAACAGGGTGAGCGAGGTCTGATGATGTTGGGAAATGATTAGCATTGTTTACACTGTGACAGACAGACCGACCTGCAGCCTGCAGCTCCAGTCACAACAGCCAGCGCCGCCCGGTCGTAGCATGTCTGTGCTGGATGGAGGACCGAGACTTCCCCGGGGGAGAGGGGGGCGGTTTGACCAAGCCCCTCGGTGCCTCTCGCTTCGTTTCTGTGTGACATTTTAAGATGCGTGTGACTCAGTACTGAGGCGGGAAGATGGTCAGGAGAAGCCCGGTGCTTTCTCCATGCATGAGCGAGGATGTGAAGGTGTTTAGGTGTTCAGCTGGCGCCAGGCTTCCTGTCTGAATGAGTTAATCAACTCTCTAACCCGCATGATTAGCCATGGAGAATGGGTTAGAGAGCAGCCTCAGATTTTACTCAATTCTGGGTCTATTTTTGTGCCGAGCACCAGACCACATTTTCCAGTAGACGGAGAAAGATGTTGATAAAACCAACTAAAGAAATACAAACTAAGAGCATAAAAAAAAATCCAATGATATCAAAATAAAAGTCTGTCAGCCCATCCCTGCATCCCTGACTGCAGTTACTCAGTGTAGACCAGTTTGCCACCAACACAACATAACGTTGTATGAGTGGGTAACGCCTCACAAATTATCACACCGGCTGTGGAGACGAAACATTTCCCAGAATCCTCTCTAATAATTACTTTCTCCAAGCATTTGTAAAACACAGTGAAGTTGCTTCGTGGGGCACGGGCTCATCATCACTCTATCATCTCTAGTTACTGATCAGCTGAAGAGTGTTGACAATGAAATGTATGAAGATGAAGATCATGTCTGTTCATTTTGACTGTAACGCATCACGTGGAGGGAAATTGACAGAGTAGAAAATAATGAGGAGAATATGAGGCTCTGAGGGTTTGATGGTCTCAGGGTCACTGTGAACACCTCCGCTCCTCTGCTGGTGGTTTCGGTTTTATTCTTCCTATAATAATGTGGGACAGAGTTTGCTTGTGTGTTGTGTGTTAACTTGTATCAGTTGTATCAGTAAAGAGGTTTGTTACTAGGGCACTTTATTTTACCACCCAGCACATAAAGCAGCTATAATCAACCCTCCAGGTATAAGTGCGTCAATGTAACGTCAGAGAAACGTTGGACTCTAACGTCACACAGGAGTTTAACTTCGGTTGGAAATGAAAATCGGGTTGAAGTTGAAACCCGACGTTGGCGAACTGACAATGTGATGTTTCGCTGATGTTTAGTAGATGTTGGGTTTTGCTCAGATGAATTCGACATGAGCCGTTTAAAGTGGTGCCTGTCTCCGCCCCTAAATCCCAGCTAAACTAAAAAAAGGAGTGGAGTGTGTGGAGGCAAGACTTCAGTGGATGCCAGTGTGTAACATAGAGTATGGTCACTCACCTGTCACTCAAAGAGGCCACGCCCTCAATCGTGCTTTATTCATTATCTCATTGTCTGTGACGAATGACTTTAATATGAAGGTGCATCTTGTTTTCCATCTTGCCTGTAACTGTGTCCCCGTCTCCGTCCAGACTTCAGCGACCAGCTGCTGGAGGTGGTCGGCCTGGAAGGGGCAATAGAGATGGGGCAGATCTACACCGGTCTGAAGAGTGCAGGACGCAGACTGGCTCAGTGTGCCAACGTCACCATCAGGTCAGAAACCTGCCGCCTGCTTCTTCCATCTTTTCCCCATTTAATCCCTCTTCCTCCTCCTCCTCCTCCTCCTCCTCCTTCTGTTACTTTCTGATCTCTTCTTCTTCCATGTGGGATCAAAAATGTTGTGTTTATGTGCGTTCGAATGTTGAAATCCCTGCAGCGTCCAAACGACAGCACACATGTACCTGTTCAATTATACATCTCAAAGTCATGCTTTACTAAGTGCAGAGCAGAGGACTGACTCTGTTCATGTGTTTCTGATGGATTCTGATTCAATTCGCACAATATTCACCCGACTCTGGCAAACACATTTCATAAATCTCCTTTTATTACCACAGAGCAACAACATCCAGCTGCCGCCTGTTTAAATGACAATCTCATGGCAAATATCAGCTGTACCTGTTTTTTTTTTTTTTTTAGGTGATTTTTTGGCACATTTGCATCTATAAACTTAAAGCAGCTTCACTCATAGAGCTCATACAAACAGAGGGAATTCAAAGTGCTTTACACGGGGAAAGAAAAGTACTAGAACAACATTTAAAACACAACAAGCCATGAAAACCAGAATAAAATCAATTAAGACAGAAGAAAATGAGATATAAAATAGATTAAATGAAATAAAATACATGAAATGCAGATAGACAAAGATAATAGAAGAGCAGAAACACAATTATAGAGCAGTAATAGGTTGTAAACAAAGGAAATCAAAGTGCAGTAGAGAAACCAATCAATCACAGGCAGAGATTTTAATGTTGATCTGAAGATGGACAGATTCAGGACACATTTAGAGAGACGGCTATGATGTCACAACTAACTGCAGTTGTTTGGGACTTTTATTTTTCAGACCCAGAGTTTGATGCTTGGTTGTGACCAGCGACATTGTTTCACTGATGTTGCAGAGCGACTCCACTGGTTGTTAAAGAAGTCAGATTGTATTGAAGTCTATGGGAAAATGTCCCTACCTCTCTCTTGATTTATTAGCTCAGTAAATGTTTTCCTAATGAGTTTATCAGGACAGAGTACAGAGCAGGTCAGCCGGCTGGAGCGCATGGTCAATCCACTTAATCCCATTTATTGAGGTACTGACAAAGGTTGAATATTAAATAAACACAATAAGAAAACAGACATGACTGGAGCATATCTGAAACCCTGTCTCCTAAAGATTTACACCCACATACAACTAAACTACAGCAGCAAAGACACTCTGCACAGAACGACCTGATTATGTAAAGAATAATGTAATGTTCAATCCTCTGTGTTGCCTAAACCACATGACGTGGATGTGAACCTGGTCTCTGGTGTGACACCACCTGCAAACGGAGCACTTCTTTCATTCAAAAAACCTGAACCAGCCACTGATCATGTTACCTTCAGTCGTATCCAAGTATTTCATTTCTTATTCAGAGAAAGTGGTTTTGGTTCAGATGTTTCTGTTGCTCTTGCGGGACTCGGACCATTTAACATCCACAGTCGCTGAAGAAGTGACATTTACAAGTCGTTCTCTCACTTGTCACTTGCAAACTGTTCGCTAATATTTTCCTAGACCAGAATTAAAAGAGCATTCATCACACTCATTCTCCCGTACTGTGTTTCTGTAGCCGCAGAGGCATGAAAGTCCTAAACCAACTTTGACTCTGAGTGTGTGTGTGTGTGTATGTATATACAGTGGGTCTGTGAGTTTAAAGAGTGGGGGCCTGTCTGGGAATGGGTCTCATGGGAACAAAGGGTGCAGTGTTTGACCCTGTCCTGGGACAGTGTGAACAGGCCTCTCGTGCCTCTGAGGTGTGTGTGATCTGACCTTCACAACCTCCAACCCCACCCTATCCTCCTCCCTCCCTCCCCCTGCCTCTTCTGCTCATCCCTCTGCTCTCTCTTTGCAGGACGTCCCGGCGGCTGCCCATGCAGATTGATGGCGAGCCCTGGATGCAGCCGCCCTGCACGGTGAGACTAAACGCACATCGCCACTGAGGCGTTTCAAACCGCAATCACTGCACTGAAAATATACATGTAGGCCCCGAGGCCTCTGTGTTCAGACCCTTTGTATTGTTGAACCAGGTTTATTGGTTTTCATTCAGGACTCCTCCACTGTTCCACCGCGGCACTCCCCTTGAAGGTTTTTTGCGTGCACCTGCAACCCAGTGAAGTTCAGGGCAGAAGCTCCTGGTGGGTCAGATCTTAGGTGATGGGAGCGATTTAAAGTGGTGTCAATGTGGCTTGACCTTACCCACGTCAGGGAAACCAGACCTGGAGCCACCACTTGGAGGGCTTGTACCCGTCAGACCTAGTCAGGCTCATCCCAGTGGACCAAGACACGTGGACCAAGTTTGGGGTTAGAGGTCTGGTGCATCCATCTTTCCACAACGAAAGACTCCTGTTGCACTCTCAGTTTGTCTGGAGAGGTTTCAGAGCACAGACGCAGACTCTGGAGAAAGACCCGTTATCCCCCCGTCACAGTTCAAACTGCTAGAATAGATCCACCAGGTCTCATCCTTGGGTTGTTGCTTCTGTCACTGTCAGAGCCTTCGTGTGAGATGCTTCAGTCAATGTTTTAAAAAACTTAATTCAGGGTTGAAGCTCACCCTGTCGTCCCTGGGTGCAGTGTAGTTGCTGCAGCATTGACGGTGTCGTGTTTCCATCAATGCCAATCAGAGCTGAGCCAATAAATACCCACATGCCCTGCAGCGTCATTTGACCCGGGTTTGAATGTTGATTCCAAGCTCTATGTTAGCGTCGTAACAGGTTTTCTGACCAGTGGAAAAGGGATTTTAGGGTCCTCCTCTGCACGCCTTCCCAGCATCACCCTCCTATGACCTCCGCCGTTATCCCATCAAATATCACAGCCCGGCTAAACTCCTCATTTAAAAGAAAGAAATCAACTGTTATCTGTTGATGCTCTGTTGTTAGTCTAAACCCTCATGAGCGTGGAGGATAGAGAGCTCTTTGTTGTATGATGTAGGTCACATGTGAGGTTGCGCCGACTGATTTTATAACAGTCTGATGTGAAAAGCCAGGAAGTCATCACCGTCAACCTGGCGAATTTATCAAGACAGACAGCGAGAACAGATTGTTGTGCAAACCCATCATCGTTGTCATGTTCTCCTCTCTCTCTGGTTCTCACAGATCAGGATCACACACAAGAACCAGGTCCCCATTTTACTGGGCCCGCCTCAGAAGACGCCGTTCTTCTTCTTCAAGAAACGCAACCGGAGCCGCGACTAAGGACCCATGCACGCACAACGAACACAATAACACAAACGTATACAATACACACACACAAACACACACACACACACACACACACACACACACACACACGCCTCCGACTGTATAGGCAGCTCCATCAGACGACCGGTCCTCTGTCCCGAGGTTGGAGCTGCATGAAAGTGGGAACTTTGATTCACAGGATCACATCTGACCAGTGGTTCAGGAGCCTCCGCAGGAACCTGCAGTGATGGCACCTAAAGGACACAGTACCGACCTCCTCCTGTGTAACCATCATCCTCTAGTCCCGTCTCCAGACCTCCAGGTCCCAGCCATTGATTCAGTCTCAGCCTCTTGCAAGAGTCAAGTCTCTCAGTCCAAGCCACCCCCTGCCCAATAAAAGATAAATAAATTTAGCCATATACCAGTACTGCACTGCCTGCTGCACACACACACACCACTTTGGCTGCTGGGATTCCCAGCGATAGCAAGGGGGGTTGGAGGGTAAAAGAATCAGGCTGCAACACACTACAACAAGAAAGAGAAGAAGAGTAATCGCGGCGGTAATCGTGGCCTGTTTACAAGGCTGCTGGGTAAATAGAGTAAGAGCCACCTCTTGGTTAAAACACCTGAATGAATAATGAAACAGCCGTCGCTTGTAACAGCGCTCGCTCCAGGGCCTCCCCGCAGACTGACAACACGGTACAGCCAAGGAGAGAAGAGGGGACGAAAAGCCTCATCCATTATTGACTTATTTTGTTTGTGGGTTGATGGCAGCGAGGCGGAACGGTGGCCTGGGATGGGTGGAAACACACGGATGATTTTAGCCCCTTTAGCATCACTGGCCTACAAAAAAAAAAGATCCTTTAAACCACATTTACAGACTCTGTAGATGACACCAGGCAGAGGAAGTGCCTGTCCAGAAATTGACCAGCGTCGAGATTGAAAGTAGAGATCGGAGATGTTGGAGTTCATTGTTTTATTGTCAAGAGACCGAATTAGTCCTCAGAGGTCGGTGCAGTCAAACGCCACCATCCAGATCGAGTCGGCAGCCGCTCCCGTGCACCGTAGGGCACATCTAGTGGGTCAAGGATTGAAATAAATCCCCATCAAGGGTACATGAGTAGGGCCCCCGGGGGGTGGGGAGGTTTTTATTTACCAGAGCATTGACAGGGGAGCTATATTTATCCCTCTATTTCAGGGAGGGTCTATCTCTCCTCCAGTGAAACCCTACGCCTAATTACCGTGTCAAACATTGACTCGCAATGTCAAGTGTGCTGTCAAAGTGCAAATCCCACAGCCTGCCCCTTGCTGGAAGGTGCCGGGGCGGCTTTAACGTGTTCACGATTCGTTTAACTACCAAATAAAGATGAGATGGTGACAGAAGAAACGGACAACAATAAGAGTAACTGTGCTCTCAACGCCGACGAACTGTTCCCCCGGGAGCTCGGTGCAGTGTTTTATAAAGAATGTATCCATATTACTGTTCCTACAAATATGGCAGACTATATTATACAGTACGTGCAGACAGAGTATATGTATATTTCTGGAAAGTAGGTGTAGCTCAAACTATACTGTAACACACAGACAAAAGTGTTTTTTGATATATCATTGTTATTACTGTGGAAGTTTTAGCTTAGAGGGGTTCAGATCAGTATTCTTCACTGTGCAGAGCTGCTACTGTCGCAGCAGCTTCCCACTTCGTCTGAATCACATCAGATTGGAAGTTAACGACAAAATAATGTCAACTTGAGGTCTGTTTTCAAGCTGCAACGCGAGATGTGGGTTACACGTTAACAGCTGGATGTGTGTCTAATGGAAGGAGAGGAATCGTCCAACTTATCGCAGATATTTTGGTTGATGCAAGATGAGAAATCGCAGCTATTTCCTTCACTATATTCACCATCAGCGTGTTAACCTGCAAATGTTGTCGTTATGTCATTATTTGTTCCAAATAATTGGACAAATTGAAATGTCGAGCAGATGGTGGCACTGGATGAGGAGTTTGCATCCTTCGGGGTATGTGGTCGGCGAAGACGTGGCCTTTGCAGATGGTGAAAGTCGAACTGAATGACTTTACTGTGGCGTCACAAAATGCTGCCCCTGTTGCCGACCAACCTTGACGGCACGCGATTCTTTTTTCTCACAAAAACTTGAGGTTTCGGGTCTTTGGTTTGAACTGTTAGCTAGCTAGTTACTGTTAGCTGTTGTTAAACTGAGCGGAAAGGAGGAGCAATGAATCTTGGGATTGCGAAGGATCCACCTGTTTGAGCCCTTGTTTCCCAGGAAAAGACGGACCTGAAGGAGCCTTTGACATTGGGGTCGGACTGTGGTGACCCAATTGGGTACAAAGCTTGTCCGCAGACCTTGAGCTGACATTATTTTGGCCCTGAGGTCAAGACTGATCTCAATCCAGGCCGAGTGACGACTTCAAAACCTAAACCTTACCTGGAGTAGATCTGTCTGTAATGTGCGCCAGGCGCTGGTGGAAAGCTGCCGGGCCCCCTGCGGAGGTATGTGTATAACTGGTGCAGGGCAGAGTGAGACTGACGGTACAAACTGATGGTCCACTGAAGGGTCGGGCTCTGACGCCTTCACACCCTGATTCCCTTTAAAAACACACTGAGTCTTTCTACTCCGGCGCCCAGGCCCCACGACGACAGACGCCACGTCCAGGCAGCATCGACATCAGCTGGGATGGGGTTCACGTTAGTTACAGGTCGCTTTCGTTTCACACCTGTGTAAAGCCGTTTAACACAACTGGCAAACACACACACACACACAACGCTGTGGGAATGAACAGAGCATGTTACAATCCTTTATCTTGATGGAGCCTGGGCGCTGAGAGGCCTCAGTGGTAAAAGAGTGCATGTTTACAGTAACTTTACATTTAAAGAATGGTTTTAGACAGCTATATTACCAAGTGTATATATTTGTTTATAATATTTTATCTGAAGTTAACTTAGATCACCGCATGCCTGCTGAAACAAAAGGAGAGTGAACAAAACAGGAGAGTGTGGATCAGACTATTCAACTTTTTTCTTTGCTTTAAAAAAAATCCATTCAATTTATCTGATATATTTATTTGTTGTGGTTTTTATTTAATTTTATTTTGGTAGCATGTTGAAGAAAAAGGCAAAAGAGACACTGTCTTGTTACATTGAGAAAAAAAAGAAGAAGAAGAAGAAGAAGAAAGAAACGATAGTGAAGTTTCTACCATGAAAACATCCATTTGTGATTTAGTGTCAGATCGAAGGGCAGCAACACGAACACCCCCAGTGTGTCACAACTCATATCTATTCCTGTCCTCTCGACTAATCAATTGCCTTAACAAATAAATGGACCCACTTTGAGCTCGCAGCTTTGCACCGGGTGTTTCCACCCACAAGCGGAGGGAAGTAGAAACTATCAAAGGCCGAGACATTCAGGATTTGATTTAACCTCCGACGGCCGAGCTGCAGAATTCAGGCTTTTTTTGTGTCGTCTTGCCCAACGTTTGCTTCCCATCATGTTAAAGGACTGATGTGATTTACTGCCACAGAGCTGACCTTAATTAGCAAACAAGGAGGTGATATCAGTTCTTTATCTGCAGTTTGTGTTTCCTGAAACAAGTCGTCTTTAAAGATAAGACAACAAATCCAATGGAAAAAAAACTAAACAAAAACAAGGCCAGAGACTTTGTTTCTCTGTAGCTCAGCAGTTTTCTGAATGTAGCTGTTGTCGTGAATCTCCTAAAAACATCACGTTTTTAGCTTCATTTCCTGGAATAACTGGGCACTGTAGTTTTCAACAAACATTACTTTAACAAGAATAAAAGTTAAATTTGTCAGGGAACTATTTTCAGCTGCGGATTAATACACATTTGGTGCTCTATTGAGTTTATCCAGCATCAAAGCAGGGATAGACTCGAGGTCCCTCTGTCTGTAAAATGTGTGTAAAATGATGGATTCATCCTCCTCATCACTTTTACTTGTCCATTTGTCAGTTTTGGTGTTTTCGTGGGATTTATCCACAATGACAGAAATGCAGAAGATCACCAGCCTTATCCTTCGTCCTCTTCTGCTCCTGTTCAGATATTTTATAACTGAATTAAGTCAAACTAAAACAAAACTCCCCTCATTGGAGTCTCAGATATATATTAAGCTGTATTTTTCACACAGATGCTTTTTTATTTGTTCCGAGGTGTATTTATTTTATTTGTTTTATGACGTCCACCAGCCTGGTTTACTTCTCCTCTGAGACGTCTTGTGTTTCTGAGAACGGTGTTTGACAACTCTCAGCGAAGGGGGAACAAGCTTGTCACATTCAGCCGAGCTCTTATTACCAGGCACGTTTCCAGCTGCAGAAACAGAAAGAAAAAAAACCCATAAAACTCTCAACATTGGCACATGGCTGCGCCGCTCGAGTTACTGCTGGTGATGGAGGTGTCCCTGTCTCTCAAGTGCGAGTCAGCAGAGAAGCCCTTGGCCTCTGGTTGTGAGGGTTTGTCACTCAAACCTGCCTCACAGTGACATTTCAGACGTTTCTTCCCATCACACACTCTCTGGTCCTCATGGAAACAAAGGCTGTAACGTTAAGAGGAAATGAAATACAGATGAACCAGAAATACAAATTCACTTTATTCTTGTGAACTGAATGAGAAGATGTTAACTGCTAACACCAAACTGTTAGCGTCATTACTTTATGATGTATCTGGGCTGCCCACATCCAAACTCTGTGTCATTATTAGCAGCACTTTCATGAATTAAACCACCTCAGTCAACAATTTCCATCTGCCCCCCCCCCCTTTTTTTTTGTGGGCCTGCCTCAGCCCTGCCCCCGCCCTTATTTTGCCCCCTCCTCTGAGGCAAAGGTGGCTCTACAGTCCTGACTAGTGTGATCCAGTTCTCATCCTGGGACTGATTAGCAGCATTGAGTGACATCAGAGGCACAGATGGAGCAGAGAGACCCGGCAGCATTTTGTTGCTCTACATGTGCATAAAACCATCAGATCACAGAGCCACAAAAATCAGATACCACATATCACAACGGCAGCGTCATCGCACAGCTTCAGGGGACTAAGACCGACTGGGAGAAATCTACTGTATGTAACCAGAAGGACAGTTACTCAAATTATTAAGTTTTATAAACTCTATGTCTGTGATATGAGCCCTCTGCCTACCCCCCACCCCAACCCCCCCCTCAGGGTCTGTATGGTGGGGGACTCTCAGCCTGCAGAGGGTCAAGGGCAGACCCCCCCATCCCCAACCCCCACTCTCCCTGTTGTCCAGGACCTCATTGGAGGAGAGAGGTTGAGGAATCGATTTGCCCAGCCTCCACAGTCTGCCCTGTGTCTGTCTCTACAGTATGTGGCCCTCACTGTTGTTAGCTGTTGGCATTTGATGGACTAAACATTTTACCAAATAAACACGAGAGGTTGAATATGCATTTTGTCCCTTTGCTTTCTTTCAGCACACAATTTAAAAGTTAAAAATGCTAAAGGTCCACACGGTCTAAAGGTAGATGTTAAAGGTCCATACAGTCTAAAGGTAGATGTTAAAGGTCCATACAGTCTAAAGGTCGACCTCCATGTGGTCTTTGATTATAAAGCAGGTCTAGGTTCTATATTAACACAGTGAAAGTATCAAAGGTCTCAGTCACAGAGAAATGCTCACAGCCTGTTTTCAGACACTGAGCCTTAAAACCAGCCGTCAGGACTTTGTGATGTCGCAACAAAGCAGTCACCGCCCCCAAGTTCCACCCACCTGGACCCATCATCCAACCTTGGATTTGGTTTCTCTGAGTGTTTTATCTGAAATTAACTATATTTTTTATTGGGTCACTCATAAATCAGAGGAGAGCTTCAGATCCTCTCTTCTGATTGGCTGACTGACCTGTGGTTACTAGAACTCCAAAGAGAAGCCTGAGGTTGACTTGTTAACCTCAGGCTTTAAAATTAGGCTGGCACATAGACTGTATATAAACACTGAAGAGCCCTAAAGCTGTATCTAACGACCATCAGGGGGCGACTCCACTGGTTGTTAAAGAAGTCAGATTGTATTGAAGTCTATGGGAAAATGTCCCTACTTCTCCCTTGATTTATTAGCTCAGTAAACGTTTTCCTAATGAGTTTATGGTCTCAGTCTCTAGTTTCAAGTCTTCAATACAACATGATGTTCATTTTTTAAATGATGGTTCTTTTGGAGGAAAATAGACCATAAAGCAGGGGATGAATTGGGGGCGTGGCTACTGAGTACTTGACAGACTGTGCCACCCAATCAGGATAGAGTACAGAGCAGGTCGGCTCCACCCCTCACTCCTCCTCAGCTCCACCTTCTCCAAATATGTTTTTTCTTGTTTCAAAAAAACAAGATGGCCGACAGACAAATTATAAACTGGAGGCTTCAGAACAGCAGCTCGCAAACCGTTGGTGACGTCATGGTGGGTTGAGCAGCACTCTGGTTTCAAACCCTGGTCCTGGGGTGTTTCTGTGTGTAGTTTGCATGTTCTCCCTGTGCCTATGTGGGTCCCTATACCCCCCCTCCACCCTGCACAGATGAGCGGTTTAGATAATGGATGCATTAAAAACTGATGTTTGCCACCAGCAGTTCGATATTTGGGCCTCGGACTGAATTATGTCTCGACAAGTATAAGACAGTTTACAACAAAATTAGCAGAAGCACAATGGATGAAACTTTTCCTTGTTCCAATAATGTCAGTTTGTGTTGCTAATTAGTGCTAAACAAGCAGGCACATGCATCTGTCGTGGTTCTTATTGTAGTTAGACATGAAGTGATTATGGTGCTTTAAAGAAAGTCTGCACAGCCTGAGATCCTCCAGTTTGAGGCTTTAATATCATCTCAGGAATCAGTCTGTCAAACAATTTATTCAGCCAACAGAGCTCAAAGCGCTGCTGTGCCTCACTGAGCTGCCTGCATGGTTGTCCTGTTTAAACCTGCATGTGTAAATGTGGCTGGTTTCAAGTCGAATCTAAAACCTGGAAGCAAAGAAAACAAGGACTGAAAACACACATTGTGTAAATCGCATTAGAACAAGAGGAAGGTTTTGTTGTTCCTCCTCATTTTTTTTTTTTCTCTTTTCAACCTTTTGTCCCTGATCTGTTCATGTAGCTTCTTACAGAGAGAGAGAGAGAGAAAGAAAGAAAGGGAAAGAAAACAGACAATGTCAAAGAAGAAGGAGGCATTGAATTAAGAATGGGAGAGAGACAAGAGAGAGATAATAAAAGAAAGCATGGTTATACAACTCAGAGCCTCAGAAGAGCCTGCCTTTGGCAAAGCTTGTTGAGTACGGCTGCTAAGATAACAAGGCAGGAATTATCTCCCAAAGTGCTATTAATAGCAGGCGAGTCACATCTTGTCCCTCAGTGAGAGAGCATCCTGCGCCCAGAGGCACTACTTTCCCATTTTAACTCTTTTTGAAATGTGCATTTTGACAGACATTTGCAGGCTGGGACAGACTGCAGAGGCTCTCAGCGATAATACTCTCAGCCACTTGTGCTTCATCACAGAGGCTGATATTTTAGCTGTGATGAGAGTAAAGGTCAGGTTCACTGATGGGATCAACTGCACAACAGTCTCACTGCAGGGTCCATCGAGGAGTCTTTGTCACGGAAATGCTGATGTTTCCTTTTTCTTTTTTTCTTTTTCTTCTCATCATCCACGTTTGTTGACAAGTTGAGGTTCAAAGTTCACTCTCGTCCTTTAAAAACCCAGTCAATACAACAGTCTGCCTGGAGCTTTCAGTCATATCGACAGTGAACTTTGAACATCGGCTTTTTAAAGGGGAACTCCACTGATTTTACACATCAAAGAGTGTTTGAAAAGGTAATAAATCAGAGGCCGTGGAGGTCGAGAGACGTCACCAGACCCTTTCAGCTTGTTCTCTGCGAACTGAGCATTACACTTCATCACTGGGAACTTTACTAGATACATGAGCAGAAGATCGTAGCTGTCATCACATCACTATCAGGCTCTGTGTCACACTCACAACTGTCCGTGTAGCAACAGCAACAACATAAACAATCCCATTGTTCCACAGACCTCTGCAAGTCATCTCTGCCCAAGATGCTCCAGGCTGCATCAGCCACAAGCATAACACAAAAACAACTCGGAGTTGTACTGTGCGTAATGTATATGTGTAAATGTGGAGTATTCTTTTAAACCAACAAGCACAAACTGTCTGAGGTAGTCTACTTGAGGTAAAAAATGACCTTTGAACCTTAAACCTGGGGTCAACTGTCATGAAGAACATGAAGGATCATGGTTCAGAGATTCCAGACGTAGCTTTGTTGTTAACTAAGTACATTTACAAAAGTCAAGTTTAGTGTAATTGTACTTTACATGAGCACTTATCTACTTTATACTTTATACTACTCCAACATGTCATTGACATATATTGTACTTTTACCACTGGATACATAATACATAATATCATTAGAGATTAGATAAGACTCAGACACTAACCAGTAGCACATACAGTAATTCAGAAAAGCTCCACCTTCGTATATAATATAGTGAAAAGTACTTACTTTAGGTGAGTTACTTTGTTTGTACCTGTAGATGAATTTGGTTTGCAGTGAAAAGAATCACGCATAAACATTAAACAGACAAAAAAGAAAAAACAAGAAAACAAACCAAAAAAGTATAATTCATTATTATCCTTGTGGTTCTTTGTACTTTTACTTAAAACCGTATTTTACTCTTCTCTTCTCCTGTGTTTTATCTGAAGTGCTGAGATCCATAAGAAGTTGGATCTGAGCCCCTCTTCTGTTTTCTGAGTCATTAAATTAAAATATATCACAAGGACTGATGGCACAAAGGTGATTGAAAATGCACGACTCTCTAGTTAAAGTGTTGTATTGTACACGACTTTACAGCAAGATCAGGCTGAGGTGACCAAAACATGAGGCAAACTCTCAGTCCTAACTTCAGAAACACTGGACCACTGACTCAGGAGCAAGAAGAACTGGCAGAGAAGAGGGAAAGGGGGAGATATATGTAATATATATACACGAGGGGGAGGGGATGACAATTATACACAGGTGAAACACATTAGGGCGGGAAAGGAAGAAGACCAAGAAGAGATGACACCTAGAGGCAGGAGCTGGATGTGACATACAGCAGATTTCAGCTTAACACTCAGAGAAACCAAATCCTGCAAGGTTGGATGGTGTGTCGGGGGGGGCGGGGCTTGGGGAAGGGGCTGAGGGCGGCGACTACTTTTTTCGTTGTGACATCACAAAGTTACAGAAGCCCTAACGGCTGGTTTTAAGGCTCAGTTTCTGAATACAGGCTGTGAGCATTTCTCTGTGGACTGAGACCTTTGATACTTTCACTGTATTATTGTGGAACCTAGACCTGCTTTATAATCAAAGACCACATGGAGGTCAACCTTTATACAACAGGGGACCTTTAACTTGTGTAAATTTTCAATTGTGTGTTTACGTGTTGAATAAATTCTTTCTACACTATGACTACTTGTTCCACCACTGTTTTCTCACCTGGGTAATAAAAGACTCAGGATTAGCCCGGATTGCTCCCAGGCAGCACTGCTAACCTGGCCGTTATGTCAGTGTCACACTAACCTACAGTCGTCTTCTTGGAGGGAACAGGACATTAAACCTTGCCCTCCCTTCACAGCTCCTACTTTCACACTGACAGAGAGAGGTATGTACACAAGCAGCGTGTCACCCTTTGCATATGGCACATTTATTTAAGGAAAGAGTAAGAACAGCAACGCAATGTGCTCGCTCTCCACACGCCTCCAAATGACCACCCACCACATCCGCACCAGCGAAGAGGTGCACCGTGCAGTGGACCTGCAGGCTGCTGCTTTGTGAATTAGTCTCAGTGAGACGTGTCCTCTGCCACTTAATGCTACACACACACACACATATATACAACTGAATTTGACAGTGGATATTTTTAAACCCACTCACCTCCACATTTTTCAGAGTGGAGCTCGTACTCTGAAAGACAAGCTGTTTGCCTTTGGCCTTCGACCTCAGTGACGACCAACAAAGACAGCCCTGCATCGTATGTGACAACTATGTGTGTGTTTGTCTGCTCTTACTATTATTGCCTCTGCAGCAGCCTCTGCATTGTGGCTGCAGGGATTTGTCAGAGATTATAGCTTTTATACCAGCTGCTTTTGTGTTTATCTCAGAGTGAAGTTTGTTGTTATATGGAGTTTATATGAGTGATTCCTAATTTGGTGACTGAGGTGATAATGAGCGAGGTTATTTATTTATGACCTCTAACCTTTGGGCTTCGACAGCCGTTCCCTCACGTGCTCAAATCTGTGCACAGGAATGGCTGATATTTCATTCTGTCTCAGATACTGTCTAATAGTGACAGTGTTTGTAATTTTAAAACACAGATAGTTAAAGAAAGAAGGGATTTTATCTGGTTAAACATTTAATATTCAATTTTTGTGATAAGTCTGGACAGTGTTTGATTAGATGAACAACATCCTGACTGTGTTTGTTTATCTGAAGCGCTTCAGTGAAGCAGTGCGACAAAGAAAGATCATGTTCTCATTAAATACACAACAGCTCATGTTTGTAATATGATTGTGCCCAGCAGAGGCAACTGTTAAAGGCTGTAACAGGGCTGTTATAAGGCTTTACACTGAGAAAATCCTGCACTGAAAAAGTAAAATCCAGACAATGTGCTCATGTGGATAATTTAAAAAAAGCTTTGTGTTGAACTACAACTATTTCATCATTATGGATTAATCTGCTGATTATTTTCTTGATTAATCAATTGATTTTTCGATAAAACTGATAAATAATGTCAGAAACCAAACCTTGAAATTATTAAAACCAAAAATTTAGATAGTAAATAAGTAATTTAAAATAATGGAAACTTCCATATGAACCAGGAAATGTTTGATATCTGTGTATGAGAAATTAAAAATAAATAAATAAAAAAGGTATTATACAGGTATGGATTGAAGCAGTGATCATACTGGGAATTAAAATGGGATAAAAAGAATAGAAACAGGATTAGAAACCAGTCACTAAAGTTAATCACCATCCTCCACGGCACATTTCATGCTAATGTGACTCGTATTTGCACTGATATCTTTCTCTTTGGACCAAAGGGATGGACAGATTGACTAATCATCACCTAATCAAAGATCAGATTGTGAAGCTAATTGTTTGTATTTTTTGATGGCTATGTTTATATATACCACCCTGGAAATTACATTAAACTAATAGAGAGAAAAATCTGTCAGAAAAGACACTAAAAGAAACAAAGCCAGTGGCAGGTTTTCAGGTGTATGCAGATGATACTGTTATGTTTGTTTTCAATGGAAAAGTTTTGTCCATTTCTACCCAGTGGTCATAGCATTTACAGTCCACGGCAGCATGGTTCAAAACCTCCTGTCTTACACTCAACATTAAGTAAATCATGTGAGTTCCCTTTTGTTCAAGGGTTCAGTCGTCATCAGGAGTCAATGAGTTAATGATAAATGAACGATGTATTGAACAGGTTTGAGAAGGGAAATATTTCAGTCTTGATTCCCATCAAATATGAGTAAAATGCAAAGCAAGCCGGTAAATGTAAAACCAGCATTTTCATTCATTTGATTATTTATTATTTCATGCTGCAGATATTTAACAAACCTATGATGTTTGACAACAATCCAGCCCCTTATTATTAGAGCTGCAATGCGGCAAGTGCAATATCTAAATCTGAGGAGCTTCTTTTTTTTTTTTGGTTAAATGTGTCACAATGTTGCCGTCATTGTTAGCACCATAATCATTGCGGTGCCAGGACAACAAATCATATTCTCCAGAGGAACATGTTTGTTCAGTATAAGACCCAACAAATATCACACCATAAATTTGATATATTTTTCAGTGAAAATGAGATGCCATTCCAACTGGAATCACAATCGCAATATCTGCCAAAACATTTTTTTATTTGCAAATCATGCAGCCCTACTTATTATGGATAATATGCAATTGAACAATTAATAATTTAGACAACCATCTGCATACACACTTTATTTATTGAATCACCAGTCACTCTTCACGCACTAACATTTACCTCTTCTGTCATTTAACTGTCATCTCTACAATTATACCAATGTTATGTGCAATATTTGCAAAAAATGCCCAATGCACTTTATGACTTGACAACACGCTTTTTAATGTTAACTTCTGTGTCAAAGAAGGACTGGAAAAGCAGGAATGTAAATGTGACAATAAAGAAAGCAGCTCAAGCTTGTGAGGAATGAAAGTAGACCTATAAAAAAAGCATAAAATGTTAAGTATAAGTCCATAAAACTGGCCTTAATGACAGGGCTGGAGTAAATCGATGCACACCACACCTTTTTGTTTGTATGTAACCACTTGTTTTGCATGTGACAATAAAGAAAGAAGCTAAAGCTTGTGAGGAATGAACTAAAAACTGTATTCAGTGACAGGGCTGGAGTAAATTCACGGCCAGGTAAAGCGTGTCAGAGCCAATACTACAGTTAATCGAGTCGAGCTGATCTAATTTGTTGTCACAGTCCTCACGGGTCCGTGCAGATCTCGCTCTTTAGTACATTTCCACAGCTGCTGGCCCTTTAAGGGCCTCGTGTTGGCACCGAGGGTTGAAAAAAGTGTGAATGAAATCCAGCCATTCATAAATATAGGCCGCTGCTGCGCCGTGATTGGCCGCGCCGCGGCTCCGTGCATTATTCATGAGCCCGGCGGACGCCATTGGCTCCCCGCTTGGACGGACGCGCGGGAGCAGCCAATCGGCGCGCGTCTCCCCGTGCCGCTGGAGCCCAGGGGGAAAACCGACCGGGCCATTAACGAAACGCTCAGTCAAGTTTTGTGAGTCGACGGAGGCGCATCGGTGTGTGTGTGCGCGCGTGTGTATATATATATATATATATATATATGAGTGTGTGTGTCAGTGCGCAGACGGCGACAAGACCATCGACACGTTGTGTGGTTTTTTTTTTTTTGTTTTGTTTTTTTATTTTTTTCCCCATAATTTGTGGATATTTCTGCCGCACTCTTTCCGAGCTCGAGGACGCGGACACACAAACACAAGGTAAGATGCAGCACTTGTTTCGACGACAACTTGGTTTCTGAGGCTGGAGCTGTGTTTT
>CM076658.1:2728697-2769956 GCA_038496675.1 Rachycentron canadum
ATGGTCCCACCCAGTGTAAGTGGACACGTGCCGGCCTCGCACAACACGTCCAATGCACGGCGTGGACGTGGACGTGGTCGCCGCCGTGCATTGATAGTACACTTTTTAACACCATGTGACGTCTTCTGTTGATGTTCTCACGTTTCACATCTTCTTCATCTTCATCTCCTCCTGACAGCACAAGTCCCACGTGGAGGAGCCCTCTCACAGCAGGCCGCTAAACGACAGGAAGAGGAAATTTGTCGACACAGGACTCGCCCAGGACACGGAAGGTAACGTCGAACCAGGTGTCTCCCTGTAGTTTTACCTTGTAATTGCATGCAGCCCGCACTCTATTTATATTTCTGACTTCTTCATCTCCAGAACTCTTCCAAGACCTCAGTCAGCTGCAAGAGATCTGGATCGCAGAAGGTGAGTTTCATTTTTATTCCCTGTTTCATTTTTTGACACGACGGCCAGCCACTGGAGTTTTTCTCCCAGACCCTTTTTTTGTTTCTAAACGATGAACCCGATGAAACTGGGCAACTTTAAAGTTAAAAGATTAACCCGAAGAGAATGTGAAATGCTGCTATTTTTGAGTTAGCGATTGGAGCAAGGAGAGCAAAGTCCTGTGGATGAGAAGCTGCTGACCGAGCTCCTCTGTCTCACCTACAAGCAGCTTTTAGCAGTTTCTCATTTTCACCTCTTCTGTTGAATTACTTTTTTTTATAAAACTAGTCAACAAACCAATTCCCAAGGTGTTATTTTTCTCTCTCTTTCTTTCTTTATTTCCTCTTTGTCCACTCTTCTTTGGTGCCAGTTTTTGATTTTTCTCCTGTTTCTTCACAGCCCAGGTGCCTGATGACGAACAGTTTGTCCCAGATTTCCAGTCTGATAGCTGTGAGTACCTGATTCCTCTGATTGTTCTGGGTCTGCATGTGTGAACTACCTTTTTTTTTTTTTGGATACCAATCACCCCTGGTCCTGATTAGGATGTTTTAGATCTGCCTGATTTAAATAACGGTGGTGATTCGTGCTGCAAATCTGGCTGTTTTAAAAGCCGCCACTGGAAGACTTTAATCCTTTTTCTCCCTTTATTCCTTTTGTGTTACTGTCCCTGACAAGATGTCCAGGTCACCCATTCTTTTTTTTTTTTTAGTTTCTTCATCCTGCCGTTCTTCGTCTTCAAAACACAGCTCTGGGGCTGGCTGCTCTCTCCCTCTCTCTCTCCTCCATTTTGAGTTTAATCAGCCGATTGGCATGGGGCATCACATGAGCCAAGCTCCTAATCTGATTTCACACTTTCCCGCACTCGGGCCCTGCTGCTGAACTGGGCTAGATTCCAGTGGATAGGGCTGCCTGCTTCAATGCTGCTCCCCAGAACCAACCTCCCCAAGACTGTCTGCACCGCGTCCCCCGACCTGCTCCACACAGCTCCCTGCTTGGAGATATATTTGAATTATGCCCAATGGAGCATTTTATGCCCCCTCTCTCTCTCTCTCTCTCTCTCTCTCTGTCTCTCCCCCCTCTGTCTTTCTGAGTTGATGTTTTCGTCTGATGCGTTGGAGGTGGAGACAGGGTGTGGTTGCTGCCTCTCTTTGTCAGGGCTGCCTCTTAAATCTTGGTTAATGTGGCACAGCGAGCTGCAAACTGACCACAAGCCTGCAGCGCTTTAAACACATGATGCATCAGCATGGATGTGTTTTTAATACAGCGGGTGAGGGAGGGGGAGCTCCATCCAAGGTTGCGTGCATGTGTGGGTTTATGGAAAGTGCAGTTGCGGTATAGTCTGTGACCTTGTACAGTCGTTATGCCGCATGTTTGTCTTTGCAAGTATGTGAACTTCAGTCAGTGGGGCATCACATGGTGGAGCGCTCCTTCACTTACCCTGGCCTGAACTTCATAGACTTAGCCTTCGGAGAGGACTTGTGGGCATGGTTTGTGTTGGGTGCTTGCTCATTAATCCACCCACCCTCCCTCCCTCCCCTGCGTCAGTCCGCAGTAAGAAAAGATGCCTAATCTCCCCATTATTTACTTTTCTCTCTGTGTTAGGAGTCTCACACGAGCCATTAGGTTTCACAGCACTCATTGGAGGGAGAGGGGGCGTGGGGGGCGAGGGGGGGCGTCTCACGTGCCCATTGTTAGCCCTCTTCGGGTCCATCAGCACCCTGGGTGATTTATTTTGCTCTTGCTCCTCTATGCCTGGGATCCAGTTTCTGCCTGGCTATTATGTGGCGCCCCGGAAACTGCCACTGATACGCAGAAAGCTGCAGCGAGTGTCTAATGGTTACAGCACGGGGGGAAGAAAATCATTCACCGCCATTAGATTACAACCACACTGATTCATGGCTATTGGTATTGTTCGGCCCTAATGGGAATCAGACGAGGGGTTTGATGGCTTTCGTGTGTGCAGTGCAGTTAGTATCATGCTACCTAGCGGCGGTGGATGGATGGCTGTTTTCAGAGCGCAGAGTCGACCGTCATTAGGGCGAATGATAAATAGCTGCTAAGTGGCTCTGCCGGTCGGGGGGGGGGGGGGGTACGAGCAGACGCTGTCCATGTCTCCATTTATCCATCAGCTCCAAACGTTGTTAAGATAACTGCTGCACTTCTGTTTATAGCTTCAATCGGTTGATATCTGGAGTTTATCTAATGCACTCAATTGTGTTGTTTCTCTGTGTCTCCTCGTGTCCAGTGATGTTTCATGGCCCGCCACCAGCCAAGATCAAACGAGAGCTGACTCGCTCCAAAGAGCTTTCCCCCTGTCGCCAGGACAGGAGTCCCATGCCCTACGGGGAGAAGTGCCTTTACAGCTACAGGTGGGTACTGGGTCATTGATGACGTATTGATTATCGCCTTAGATTAAAGCAGCGCTGACTTCTCGCCTCTTTTCCTCTGCAGTGCCTGCGACAGGAAGTCCGCTCCGGGGTTCAAGCCATTAACTCCCCCCTCGACGCCAGTCTCTCCTTGCGTCCCCACCAGCACAGCAGGAACGCACCCGCTGAGCGAGCAGACTCCCCCTCCCCACCCCCATGTAGCCAACCCGACCCCAGGGCCGCGTCCCGTGCACTTACAGCAGCCTATCACAGCGAGCGCCGGTCCTCCCAACCAGCAGGCACTCCCAGTCCACAGCCACAGCCCACCCTTTGCCGTGCCGTGCGCACCCATCAGCCAGGATGTCAACAACTTCACACCGGAGCACAGGTGAACACACACACACACACCTTTCATCTGGCTTTTTTTTTCATTCCGGTTTCCCAAAATCTCACTGCTTTGCCCACTTCTTCCTCCATCTCCAGGTTCCAGAGGCAGATGTCAGAGCCATGTCTACCTTTCCCCCCGTCAGAGAGTCAAGGGCACCCCCAGTTCCTGCCCCAGCCACCCAACGGCAACAACAACAACAACAGTCTGCCCCGTGACGGGCGGCCGCCGTACCACCGCCAGATGTCAGAGCCGCTGGTGGCTGTGCCTCCCCAGGGTTTCAAGCAGGAGCTTATTGACCCACGATACGCTGAGCAAGGCGTCCCCAACATGGGGCCACCAGGTCCACCCCAGGGCCCCCCATGCCAGCCTGCTTTCCACCCCATGGCCATCAAGCAGGAGCCCCGTGACTTCTGCTTCGATTCTGGTGAGTGGGAGGATTTAGAGAAAGCTGAGACAAGTCCATTACACCTCGATGTGTCCCTGTGGCTCTTTTCTGCACATGCTCAGTGAGGCAGTGCCCTGCGAGCTGTGTGAAAGTAACTGTCCAGAGCTGAGGGTGAGGAATGTACCTGGCCTTGTTTGTTCTGGGTGCTAACACATGCCTGTGAGTTTTAGCGTGCAGCAGACGCCTGGACACACAGGTGCTCAATTCACACACACACACACACACACACACACACACTCGCACACTCAAAGCTTAATCTGCATCATTTCTCCAGAGTCACGGCAGCGAAGTAAAAGTGGGTCTTTTAGCTCAGCGTAAGCCTCCAAGGGCAAAAAGTAAGTGGGTCGTCCAGCCAGGTGCAGAGAACCTCTTCGCTGAGCCTACCTGGAATAGATCTAGGACAGTGCCCTCGGAGGACTTAGTGACCTGCTGCACGGCAAGTTGATTGTAAGAGCCTGGAGATTCTCTGCTAGGTTTTTACAGAAAGCACAAGGGAGCCAAATGGTGCCAGTCCTCCTCCTCCAAAGTAAAAAAAAAAAAAAAAAAAAAAAAAGCTCTTTTCAAACAGCCATGGCAGAGATGCTGTTTACTCACATGGTGCAAATCAAACAAGCTACAGCGACTGACGGAGCATTGTTTGATCCCGACGCCCACACACCCAGCTGTTGTCCCCGCTCTGCTGCATTTACATCCTCTCTTCCGGAGCAAATTTTTTTTTCTCCTCCATCTTCCCTCCCTCCTTCAGTCTCATATACTCTTTATTTTCCTGCCTGTTGTATTATTGACCAACCGGCTGCGTAGTGATGTAATGGCAAATCCTCTTAGCTTCTTATGGCCTTTAAATACCTACGTCACAGGCCTCGCATCCCTAGATGGATGGAAGATGTGCATGTTTAGCATGCTTATCATGGGACATATTGTTTCCCCCGGCCTCACTGACACAAAGCCACGTTTTGAATCCAGGCTCAATCAATGGGAGGAGTCTCCAAGTTTTTATTCAGCTCCCTCTTTCTTTTCTCTCTCTGTGCCTCCATGGTGAGACTTGAGAATACAGATCACCTCTTGCAGACTCTTTCCTGAGTGAGGACAAGAGGAGTCAGAGACTTGAGGAAACACTTGCTCCAGATTGATCTGTGGTTGTCTTATCAGTAGACAGGAAATGGGAGTGGAGGGGGAAGGGAACCGTGTTGGTGCTGCGCTGCAGAGACGCTGGATAACGGAAGACAGGCCCTGACCCCCCTCGGGGTAGAGGAGAGGGTGGGGCTGGGGTTGGGGGGGTGGTACTGGCGTAACTTGATTGTCATTGAGATTTAATACAGTGACCACGGTGATAATCCCATTTAAGGGCTTGGCGGACATGTGAGGGATGTTGTGTGCTGAGCAGTGTACTCTGATATGGGCTTTGGTCCACTCCTAGGTGTTTGTGTATATGTGTGTGTGTGTGTGTGGTTAGGCATTTTTCAGCCCAGCTGTTGGAGCTGCACGCGAACACAGCCCATTGGCCGGACAGAAAAGCCGCCGCAACGTGTGTTGACCTTTTATTTCCACACTGTATATTTATCAATGTGACCTAACTCACTAATATAGCTCGGACTTGAACGTCTCCACAAACACAGAGCGAACCAATACGAGCCGCGGATACAATATCAAAGCTGTGCATCTGTGTGCACGGTGGCAGGGGTCCAAATATATCTGTCAGCTGCGAGGTGGATCTCCATGTATTACACATTTGATATGACAGTGAGGATGTCTGGTCTAAATTTATGCTTCTATCTTCTTTGTTCACAGAAGTGCCTAACTGTCAGTCATCGTTCGGGAGAGCGGGGAGCTTCTACCAGAATAACCATGAAAGTAAGTTCAGATTACTGACTCACTCTTTACGTCCTCCGTGTTTAAATTAAATCATTAGTTTCTCTGACCCTTCCCGAACCTCGCTGCTTATTGAGCTGCTGAAAGCTCAGCATGGGGTGGTGGATGGATGAAAGAGGAGCGGGCGGTGGTGTTGAGGTGGCGGCTCGAGGGGGAAGTGAATCTATCAGTGAATCCAGTGCAGCTGCTCCACAAACGCAGCTCCTCTCTCGCATCAGCAGCTCTGCCTGGCTCTATTGCTCTGTCTGCAGTTTGAATCAGTGGGTTGAACACTGGAGTTTGCAGGAGAACAAAAGCCTATTTCCCACGTTCTGTTTTCATTTTATTGGTGTTTTCGGTTGACAGAAAAGAGGCAGTAAATGACATCCTATATAGGATGGAGTTTTTTTTCCAGTACCTCATACATTGACCAGATTGTCGTCTTCAGGAAGACGTCAGTTTGTGACTTAAAATTTTATAAAAGGTTTTCATCTTGGTCCGTGTTTGTCTGGGACTTTCCCCAGGTATTTACAAGTCAAGTCAATTTTTATTTGTATGCTGCCAATTCACATCAGAGGTCACATCTCAAGGCACTTTCAAGATAGAGCAGGTCTAGACTCTTTCATAATGGTATTTACAAAGACCCAACAATTCCCACCAAGAGCAAGCAGTTAGCGGCAGTGGTGAGGAAAAACTTCCCTTTTGGAGGAAGAAGCCTCGAGCAGAACCAGACTCAGGGTGGGCGGATATCTGCCTCAACCGGTTGTTGAAAACCAGACAAGTAGTGTCTGAAAAGCAACAAATTTCTATTTAGCAAATGATCCTTATTTCCTCGGATAATCTCTTGCCAATAAAGGCTGGTTGGCAGTACCAAAATATATGGACACGAACATCCATTGGCTAAATACATGCATCTCAGTCCTGAAAGCCCCAATGAACCCTATTGGTCCAAAAAGTATTTATTTTGTTCTTCCAGTAAAATTCTCGGCAGCGTCTTAAAGGTACTTTTAAATAGGGCAGGTCTAGACCTTCTCTTTATAATAGTATTTACAAAGGCCCAACAATTCCCACCAAGTGCAAGCAGCTAGTGACAGCGGTGAAGAAAAACTTCCTTTTAAGAGTCAGAAACACGGATCAGAGCTGGACTCGGGGTGGGAGGACAGCTGCCTCAACCGGTCAGAGAAAACCAGACAAGTGGTGTCTGAAAAGCAACTACTTTCTATTCCAAAAGGATCCTTATTTCTTTGGTAATGTCCTGCCAATAAGAATGAAGTAGGAGGGCAGGTTTACCACATTGTCTCCAACATACATCCTGGTCCCAAAAACCCCACTGAACCTCACTGGACGTAAAAATCTGATTTATTCTTCCAGGAAAATTCTCACCAGGATCAAGAATTCAATCCAATCCTCAATCCAAATATTGTTCCCCTGATTCCCTTTCCCATTCCAGTTTGATCTGAACAGTTCAATCACTTTAGCTCTTTGTCATCTATCATATAGTCCTGATATAAGACGTTTATCATCTTTACTCCTGTGCATCAATCAATATATTCATCACATTGAGTTCATTGTCCATCATTTGTGATTTGATTTTTGCTCACGTTTCTTTCTTTTTTGAATTTTCCAGGCTTCTCCTTCGACAGAGATCCTCAGCTGTACTTCGATGATACCTGTGTGGTCCCTGAAAGACTAGAAGGTAAGAACAATTAAAGTCAAGGTCATTGTTAAAGCTGAGCACCGTACCGAAGTGGTCTGGCTTCGTTATCAGAAAGGACAGAGTAGAGAGAGACGGGGAATGAAAGGGGAGAAAGGGACTGCAGGAAAGAGTCCAATCTGGTTGAGAATCGAAGGGGGGGCTCGTCTGCTCGGAGCATTTGCACCCTAAGCGCTCGGCTATCGGGTCGCCCCTGCTGTGAGTTTCTGCTGGTACATAGTGAACAGCAAGTCCACTTCGCAGTCACCATCTGGCAGGAATGTCTCACCACACTGTGGCCGTGGTGGAGCTGACTGACGCTGTCTTCTTCTTCACTCTTTCCCCTTCTGCCGCTTCATCTCCTCCTGCTCTTTCTTCTTCTCCTCGTGCTCACAGGCAAAGTGAAACAGGAGCCCTCGGTCTATCGCGACGGACCTCCCTACCAGCGCCGCGGCTCCCTGCAGCTCTGGCAGTTCCTGGTCACTTTACTGGACGACCCCGCCAACGGCCACTTCATAGCCTGGACCGGTCGTGGCATGGAGTTCAAACTCATTGAGCCTGAGGAGGTTGGTCCCTTACAACTGGACCCATGTCTTTTTATTATTTAGTTTATCATTTTCATTCCTTCCCACTGCAGCTTTGTAATCTGTGGCTCTGTCTTCAGGTGGCTCGTCGTTGGGGCATCCAGAAGAACAGGCCGGCGATGAACTACGACAAGCTGAGCCGCTCGCTGCGTTACTACTACGAGAAGGGCATCATGCAGAAGGTAAAGGCACGTTCACCCTTTTCTTTTCTCTCCCTTCACCCCAGCAACTCAGTGCTGTTTGGGGCCGAAAATAATGTAGACAGTGATTTGATTACAACCATGGCAGAGGTGGGGGGTGGGGTTGTTGCTATGATGTAGATTCTTATCACGGCAATAAATAGTGGCAGTAAATACTTGCCCTGCAGACCACATCTCTTCTTCTACTAAATATAATGGTCTGTTTATGTTTCGACCAGATCAAAATCAGTTTACACAAATCTTAAGTTTGATCAGATTGAATTAGTCACAACTTTACCCACAATTCAAGAGTCTGAAGGAAATGACCCTGTTTACGACACTGGTGAAAGTTTCATACGAGTGTAATAAGTCTGTGGTCGTGTTTCTCAGGTGGCAGGAGAGAGGTACGTGTACAAGTTCGTGTGCGACCCCGAGGCTCTCTTCTCCATGGCCTTCCCCGACAACCAGAGGCCCAACCTGAAGGCCGACCCAGACAGCCTGCCAGGGCTGGACGACGACACCGTGCCCCTCACCCATTACGACGACGCCGCCCCCTACCTGCTGGACGCCGGGGAGCAGTGCGTGGCGGGCTTGCCCTTCCCAGACGGCTACGGCTACTGACAAGCGCGCAGGAGGGCGAGGGTCCTGACGCACGACACACGTTACACACCAAAACACTCCCACAAGTCTCTCGACGCCCAACTCTTTAAAAAAAGAAAAATCAAAATCGGAGCTGGACCCGCTGAGCTGCTTGGATGGATGGGAAAACCCGGCGCTCTGCTCCTTCGTGGTCCCTTTTTCCCACTCCCTGGAAAACCTTCGTAGAACTCGCTAAGATCCCCAGCGAAGACAGAACAAGGGCGGGGGAGGGGAAACCGGCGACGACGACTCTTCTCCTGCACCATCACACGAACGAGAGAGGCAGACAGAGAGAGAGAGAGAGAGAGAAAGAGAGAGAAAGAAAGAGAGAGAGAGGGTGGTGAAACCGGTGAGGGTGAACTGGACTCGGTGGACTCTGCCCGCCTTTGCTAAAGAAAGGCAAAAGGGGGCTGCTGTTGCTGTGGAGACCAAACGAGTCGAGGCCACAGCCTGCCAACTTTAACTGAACTGACAGACCCCCCCCCACCCCTTCACCCCTCCTTTGTACAAGACTGCGAGAGTTGTTACATCTCTGATTTTGTGACAATCTGCTTTTCTTAAAAACAATCAAATAACCAACATTAAAAAAAAAACAACAAAAAAAAAAAAAAAAATCTAATGAGATATTTGAAATGCAGCATTATTCTATAGTTGCCTTTTTGGGTCCCCGCCCCTCCGCCCCCACCCCACCTGCCCACCCAACATCTCCATGTCACCACATCTGAACTACAGAATCCGTGAAAGGGCTTTAATTTGCAAAGACGGATTTAACAAAACACACAAACACACTCTGAACCCACAGATCAGCTTGTTTCCTGTAGATAGGACTGCAACGTTTCTTTCTTTTTATTCTTTTCTTGTTTCTTTTTTTTTTTTTTTTTTTTGTGACTCGCCAGCTGTTCTACAGTTTTGTTGAGACTTTAGAGACCCGGACCTCTCAGGTTTCTGGGGCGTTGCTGTATTTCAAGGCTAGTTGGTCGGGCTGCTCGCTTGTGTAAATGTTAACGTTTAATCGTTCTGCCCTCGTACGAGCTCGTATCCGCCTCCCTTTAGAGACTGCACCCCCACGGTAGGAGCCCCACGGTCTACACAGTACAGTACACTCCTCTCACCTCCGTTCATCACTACTGGGTCCTTTTCTTTTCCTTTTTTTTTAATTGATGATTAGCACTCCCACACCTCCTGCGTTTCAAAAAGGGATGCACACAACACGACAACGTATTTTCCCAGAAAGCCCAAGAGGTTATTGTGTATGATAAATGCTCACATCACTTTTTTTTTTTTTGTTTTGTTTTGTTTTATATTTCTGTCTGGGTGCGTAATATTTCCTTGGCAGTGTACTAGTTCCTCTGATGCACCAGTATGGCAGGAGCATCAGGACGTTGCATGCAGAAAAAAAAAAAAACCTGAAAAAAGAAAAAAGGTGAAATGTTGCCGCCTTCTTTCCAGACACCTCTCTTGCCAATCACGAGCTGTCGACAGGAGACCTCTGCTTCTCTTTGCATGGTGTAATCAGTCCAGGCTGCGTCCACTAACATATCGCTTTACTGTCTCTGGACAAAGAAGATATTTGTGATATTCTCTGCATTTTTTTTTTTCTTTTTTTGTGTGTTCATTATCTCTGTTTCTGAATGGGGGCAAAGACAAACTTATATAAAGTATATATTTTTGCTATAAGGCTGCATTTGTTTTGATTTTAATGTATAAGCTGTATAGTTCTGGCTCTAATAGACATGTACCTTTTTAAAAAAAAAAAAAAAAAAAAACCCTTAATCCGTATGATGCTACTCCTGCAGACTGTTTCTTTAAGAGGCCTCTGTGTTTGGGCTGGACACTGGATGAGGATGAGTTGTTATCATGCCTGTAGATGTGTTTGTGTGTGTGTTTGTTTCTGAGTTACACAGCGACGACACACCTCATCATGGGATCCCAGCCCCCCCCCCCCCCCCCTCCCCTCAGCCCAGGCACAGGGATTGTGTCTGCACTTGTATAGGCTTCAGTCCACTCCCCACACAATGTGTTTCTTACACTGCTGAGTTTCTAATAATCTGTACTGGGTACAATAAACGGTCCTCTATGCTTCAATGCCTGCAGTCCTGGTGTGTTTCATCGTCTCTCTCCCACCCCCTCAGTCAGTCAGCTGACTGGCTGCTGTGGTCTGGCAGTCGCTGTGCTTGACCTGGCTGATTTCTGAGTCACATGCTTCTCCAACTCTTTCTGTTGCATTTCTGGGTAAATAATTACTCTCTTTTAATTTGTGGCTGAGCCCAAAAAAAGCTGAACTCTAAACTTTAGTGAAGCTAAACTCAGTCAACATGTCATTTTTTTTTTTTTTTTAATGAAACAAAATCAAGACTTTGTGCTTTAACTCAGCCTAGGACCACAGTATCTTCACTGGTCTGGCGTCTGTGAGAACAGGAATGAAACTATTGACTAATATTTATGGGTTAGTTACACGTCTATGTTCTCATGGACTCGTGAGATTCACCAGTAAATAATTCAGTTTGACAGGGTGAGCTCTGACAGCGTGCTGGTCGACGCTTGTTTGAGTTTGGAGAATAATTCATGAGCTGAAGCATTAGCCCTGACTGAGAGCACAGACTAAGTCATAAATATTAAAATAGCCAATACAGCAACTCGCCTGTACAATGACTGTAAGGTTAAAGTGTGATCTACAAGCCGGGACGAATGAATGGAGGTGTATCATTTTATATCGAAGGTTTTTTATATATAGATATCTCACGTTTGCTGTAGTAGATACCAACCTTTTCAACCCATGTCCCAGATCTGACCTCGTGCCAATATGGAGGCCAAATAATATGAGCACTTTTCACTTGAACAGCAACAAGGACTGAACTTAAAGCAGGAGAAGCTCCATTTTCCTTTTTTTTTTTTTTTTTTTTTTTTTTGCTTGATGGGCGGCGGCACAGTGGAGCAGTGGTTAGCACTGTTGCCTCACAACAAGACAGTTGTTGATTCAAACCCTGGGCCTGGGGCATGTTCTCCCTGTTCCTGTGTAGGTTCTGCGTTCCTCCTACATTTCGGATACTTACAGGTGAAGGGTTGTTTGTGTCCATGTCGGGCCAGTGATGGTCCAGGGTGAACCCCGCCCTCGACCAGTGCCAGCTGGGATTGGCTCCAGCCCCCCACCACCCCGCACTGTTAAGCAGTATAGATAATACTAATAGATAATACTAATAGATAATGAATGGACCTATGATGGCGGGAGATAAGTTGTCAGCTCACCATCGGTCTCTTGACTCTTTCCTGTTGTTTATCCATTTTATACTCCAGTTTTTATCATGGTTGTTCCCTAATCTTTTAGCATGGCTACAGTTTTTAAAGATAATTTTACTTAAAAACTTTTTTTGAACTCTGAATTTGAATTGTTGGCCCACCCCCAGGTTGGAAACCACCATTTTACTGTGTATTACATATTATCAAATTTGCGTTTAGCTAAAGTACCACGAAAGTGGGGCTGTTTAATGATCCATAATAAGAAGCCTTTATTCATATTGCACTGAGACACATTTGTCACATTCCTATTTACCCCACACATAAGAAAACACACACAGTGACATATACAATTATTTCATTTACTCATTTATCTAAAGTGGCTCACAAGTAAATGGGAGGTTCAGTGTCTTGCACAAGGACACTTCACCACCAACCACCAAACCACCAACCCTGCGTTCAACAGAAAACCTGAGCCGCAGCCTCCAGTATTACCATTAAAAAATTTAACAAAGGTAATAACAATGTCATACTACTGTGTTATATATTATTATATATTATATTATTACTGTATTATATTATTGGATCGATATTACAGATGCAAACATTTAAGAAGCTCTTGAGGCAAAATTAATTTTAAAAGCTTCATAAACTCTTCTATAATCTCTAACATTGCAGTATATTAATTAATATTAAATTAATATAACTTTATGTTATAGTTTGTAGTGGAGAGGAGGCAGAAAACGTACCTATTTTGATCAAAACTTGAGTTATAACTTGGATCTAAATTGTTCATTATTATACATTATATCGTGTTTTATTGCAGACGTGAACTCTCTCTGAGTTGTGTGGTGTTTCACAACTATCTTGTGATGTTTGTTTCATTTTGACGACCTACTGAAGACTTCCCAACATCTGAGATGCTTCTCCGGGGCTCGTCTCTTCACAGCGTCTGGCTCGTCATGTCACCGGGGTGTTAAGTTTGTGTGGAGCTGAGATTCGTAGCCTGGTGGCACGATCTGGTGTGTGATAAAAATTGCGAAGCTTTAGACCCAGGCTTTTGTTTTGATGGCCGGCAGCGCTCTGCCTGGTGTTGAGTCAGAGCCTTATCAAACCACAGAGTGTAAAAGCCAAGCGCTGGTCTCCAGTAACACAGCCTGGCAGGCAACTTTCCATTGATTGAGAGAGCAGAGTGCTTTTGAATGCTATGAAAGGCCTTTTAGTGTGCTCATGGGAGGTGCCCTGCCCTGATATTGTGTGTGAGAGAGAGCGAGAGTAGCTGTGGCTGCAACCAGCACAGTTTTTTACTCCTTGCTGCTCTTTGTGTTTTCCTCTTCCATTGAAAGCAGTCGGTGGAGGTGCACTTCAGCTGACTCCTGAATAGCTGAATAGTGGAGGTATTGTCGCTCAAGTTGGTTTATATCACCACAACTGTGGCAGAAATACAAGTGTTTTATTCGCCTTCGCCACTGCCATAAAAACCATCCTCCTCTCCTCTCGTCTGCTCCAGCGTCTGAGGAATAAACAGTGAAAGTGCATATTATCTTTAAAAAATGAAAAGATGAAGCTTCACACCTTAGCTGTGAATTATCCCACAGTCCTCTTGTCAGGTTGAGATGACACAACAGATCACTGTCACTTAACGCCAGTATCAGACTCTGAAAGTTCATTCCCAACCCTCAAAACACTCATTTTACAAAACAAATATTAACTGTAGGTTTGCTCTGTAGCTTTTTACCAGCTCTTCTCGGTGTAAACAGACTTGTCATTAATGTCTTTGTTGTATTGTATGTCTCGTATCTCTGCATTGTCTCAGCCAATCGGGTCTTTGTTTCAAAAAGAGTCTACAGCCATGCTAGCAGCTAAGTGAGGCTATGCTAAACGCTAACATCTTCACATCAACAATGCTAACATATATATAGTCAGTTATATATGTGTACAGTTACTAACGTCATTGTATGTAAATGTAATTTCATGTGTTACTGCGATTCTCATTATAATGTAACGGGTTATTGTGTTACATTGGTTTTGTTTTTTCATGTCATTGTTTTGTTTTTTAGTTTTCACGTCTCCTCTATGGAACTTTTACATTGTCCTTTGGGAACAAATATAGTTTCTTTAATTGAATTAAACTAATGTTTAGCAGGTATATTTTTTCTGTTGTTTTGTTGTCATGTTCACTAGCTTAGCTTAGCCTGTTAGCATTCAAACATGTGCTACATAAAGAGCAGGCTAAAGGTGAAGGGAAGTGCAACGCCAAATTTTTCGAGTTATTAAAATAAATCTTAAAATAAATGTTTACACCAGTCACTTCACCCAGTCAACCTCATGGTGACGGTAGAGAAAAAGTGTGAGTTGCAGCAAAATTTGTAGGATTCATCCTCTGGGAAACACAAATGCCTGCACAAACTTTCATGGAAATCAATGCGATGGCTTTTGAGATGTTTCCGTCTGAAGCACCCAGATCAACTGACCGACACTGACACGTGGCTAAAAATGACCACCTCCAGCCCACGTGTCTCGCCCTGTATACCTCCTCTAGAAACCTGCCATCCTCCAGATTAAGCCGTGAGCCCAGTATAATGAACCTGATCCATTTAACAGGAACAAGTGAGGCTTTGGAAATGTTCCGTCACCTTGGAAACGCTCCATCACCAACACAGTCCAGCAGCACGCACTGACCAGGCAGAGGTTAACGGTAAGGTATGGACAGAGTGCATATATGCTTGAGAGGTGATTTAATGCTCCACACACACACACACGAAACAAACAAGGCTACATCATAAACATCGCTCTGAATCAATACATACACTATTATAGAGTGCTTGATACATGGCCCTGGGCTTGAGCAGGGAGAAAAGTGGACAAATGGGTAGTCCTTCGACATACATTATACCACATGACCACCAGTAAATTATTGATCCAGATACAAGACAAGGCAGCTCAGGCATAATATGGTTTCAGCTTTAAATCTTCAGACCATGGCGGACACACACCCACACACACACACACACACACACACTCAAAGAAAGCGAAGCACTCCGTTCTGCTGAGAAATATGGGTCACACAGGCGGGAAGGGAGCAACACAAATCTTTCACTTTATTTGGCCAACATGCTGCGTTCACACAGTGTGAGCGGCTTCGGTGAAACCTTGCTCCCTAAAACTCTGTTACATAACTGGTTGCACACAAACACACACACACACACACACACACACACAAACTCACACACACACCACCCACAAGTCATTATTTATGTCAGATTTTCATGAGGGCTCATTTAGATTTTACACTGAGCATGGCTGCCCTCTAGTGGTTGGATACTTCAACCATCGTACCAACCACTCATACAGTAACAAAGGCAGTTGTTTACCTTATGTATATGGAAGTTATTTAAAATCAAATGAAACATTAAAATTTAAAGAGAGGTGTTTGTTTCTGCATTTTATTTATCTACATATTGTCACTCTCTCTCTTCATATGGCAACACTTTCTAAAAAAAGGGTCTATACGCTTTAATTCACGTGTTTATTAAAATACTGAGACGTCTCCATTGGACTGATCTGCACTGCAGCTGTTTACACCTGCAAACTAATCAGTTTAAAATGTGAAATGGTGGTAAGGTTGTTTTTTTAAGTAAAGGCTTATCACTGTGATCTTTTTACATCTAATGTTTTAGTCATGAAATGGCTGTGAGTTATGAATATTGGTAATAAGAACCCAGTGTCTCTCCATATTTAAAGTTAGTATAACTTCATTAAAGAACATCAGGTTTCTTATGACCCATTAGCAAAAGTTCACTTGAAATTATAAATATTAATAAATTACTCAGAACAGGTTCTACAGTATCTTGTATCAGGCCTTCATATTGTAAATGTAAACATCCTGCAGCTCTTTTCCAGAAGATCATTGGAGGGGTCTCTGTCATGAAGTACAGAGATAAAACTTCTAATGGCTTAAAACTCGTCCATAAAACATTAATACATTTTTTATTAATAAAGTAACTAATTACAGCTTACAAAGCGTTTTAATGGGGCTTTATTCAAAAGCTGTGCCCTTCATATAGGAGTTGTAATGTTATCTGGGCTTTGTAAATAACATGGACTTTATTAATTTAATGTTCACTGACTCAAAAGTAGTGATATAAGTAATGTATCTAATCCAGTACAATTAGAGAACTGCTTTTCTTCTACCAAGAAATATTCATTCAAAAAGACCACAACTCATTCATCATTACATTAACTGTAAAGAAAATACATTCAAATACTGTGAATTGCATGACAGCAGTTTATTGTAAATCAAAATATGGGAACCTGCTGACGATTGATGACTTATTGTAAATATACAGGGAAATTGACAGTGAGTCAAGTGAGATGCTACAAAATCACCACCCCCAGAGTTTTCAGCTTTATTTTTGCTAACACGATAAGATGATAAGTGCTCGTTGCCGTTGGGTTTTTTTTTTTTTTTTTTGCACTACTGTGCATCCAGTGCTGTGAGCTGAGCCTGTGACCTTTTTATTTGGATTTTCAGCTCATGGAGTTTGAGTTTCATCATGTGATGCTCTTCACTCGTGGCAACTATCGCTGGTTACTAAACAACCCAGTAATTCCTGTGCTTATTCACACAAAAATCCATCAGGGTCACCAGCTGACACACCCTCTATCACAGGGCCAACACATGGAGACATGCAACCATTCACGGGCAATTTAGAGCCACCAATTGACCTAAACTCCACACAGAAAGGCCCCCGGCCTGGGAATCGAACCCAGAACCGTCAGCGCTACAGAAATCATCCTTTCAGGAGTTCTCATCCACACACTTGCTTAAAAGTTTTAAATTGAAATTGAAATCAGCCTGAATAAGAAAATAAACCACAAAGATGATGCACTTCTAAAAAAGCTTTTAGAATAAAACATAACAATAAACAGCTACAAATGGAGCTTGTAGCATCTGTGACTGGATGCACAACATAACATTAACAAAAATAATTTCACACTAAATATACAGGAAACCCTGAATAATTACAATTTCTCAAATTTGTTGTCATTTCAACTGCAACAGCAAACAATACTGTCTAAGTGCTGATTATTGTGACACATAAAGTTGTGTGGTTGTTGGAGTTTTACAACTGTAAACAACACATTGCAATAGATGTACAAGCTGTTCCCGGTTGCAGTTGAATTCTCCACAGGCTGCATTTCTCTCTCTTTTCTGTCTCTTTTCCCTCTGTAAACAGTGGGTGTTGTGTGGGAGCAGAGAAATGAAGCTTTTGTAATAAGTGTTTTTCACTCTCAGCTGCTACACTTTCAATTTCCCCCAATGGAACAATAAAGGTGCTTCAATGAACCGAACTGCACAGAATAAAATGCAGCACTTATCAGGTTTGGGACATGAATACGTCCTGGTGGCGCGACCGTACTGTCACTTTACTGAGGATTCTGGCTTTTAAAAGTGCTGACGTCAGAATTATGTAATTGTCTTCCCCGTGGCTGTTGGGAGAGAGCCTGACAACAGGATCCTGGAGTGGTGTGTTGAGCATTAACAATAAGAGATTTTAAGAGCGCTTATATTGAGTTTTACATTTACATTCAGTAAAAAAATCACATGCAGAGTCTCAGACGTCAGCTCATATTACCGCTGACATCAGCAAAGTATATGCTGTTGTGTTTTTATACGTGTCCTGAAATAACACTGTCAATGAGCTGTGTCCATTCACCACCATGGTCATGCCTTTTTTTCTTCAGCTACTCTAAAACAAACTAATGCATTTTGAGTTGTCCGTAAAAAGAAGTTTAGGTATTTTGTGTCAGCCAGCATTAAAGTATACTCTATATATTTTCAGTTGTTAAAGTTAATGTAAAATAAATGAAAATATTGAATGTTTGGTGTCTGGTCTCCTGCTTTCAAACTGCATTTTACTGACAATTTACTGAAAACATAATATTTTTTGGATATAGCATTTTGTGTTACTGTAAGAGTTTTGTGTTGACGTTTTGTGAAAATGGAGTCTAATTAATATTCAATCATATATTATACAGGACACTGTTGATTGAACGGTTTTAACTGCCAATAAAACGTCTATAAAATGTGAAAACAAATAATAGATGAAGGAATTATAGTTATCAATCAGTTACTCAATCAGTCAAACTTTATATAGCAACTTTCACAAGAGAATTACATTCACAGAATAGAAGAGATAATTAACAAACACTAGGACACCAAAAGTAAATGAATTAGTAATCAGTAATTGAAAACCAGTGGAAACGTGACCTTTAATTATCTATCATGTCACATTTTGTCAGCAGTTCCTTTGTAAGATTTGAACAATAATAATAATAATTCAGTGGTGTATTCAGTGGGTCAGTCGTAGTTTCGCTCTCAGGGCCAACAAACTCCACACTTGGACAAATTAAGACAGAAGTTCCCGCCGGAGGTGAGGTGTCATTTGGGCGGACTGACCCTTTAAATCCCTCAACAGGCTCCTGTAGTTCCCTATTAGCTTAATTAGCAGGTGGACTTAGCCACCAACTCTAAACCAGAAACTGAAACCAACCGAAGAATTTGGTTTATTATATATTTCGAAATCTTTTTGTGAAGGCGGAATGACAACACAACAGGTACCAATTGTTGAATTTGGGGTTAAATGGTTTTGTTTTGTTTGTTTGTTTTAAATTAAATGGTCATTCGCCTTAGCCGCAGTTAGCTTAACGTTAGCTTAAAGTTAGCTAGTCTTTAGCGGAGGCTGCCAACACTTTGTTGACCTCAGTGTCCGCTGATCGTTGTGATATTTTGGAGGACTACTGATCCCGTGACTGTTTTCCAGACAGTGTGGCCTTGCTTCCCGCTGACATTGCCCTACGAGCTGACCTTTCCCGGGCACACTGGGTATGGGGCCAGGGGCTACCCGGGCATGTTGATGCCGTCGCGGCTGATACCTCTTTTCAATACGGCGATCGAAAAGTCAAGTGCAAGTAAGTCCCTGATGAGATGGCCTCTGAAAATCAACACCTGAGGTTATTCTAGCGGTAAACGATTAGTTTCTATTTAGCTACAATAAGCTACGAGGGGACGGGGTCAGGGGCTGTGTCTGTGTTGGATCTCAGGTTCTCCCCAATTCAGGGGCCGCATCCTTCGGTCACTGTCGACTGGGTTGTCCCCTCTGGAGGCAGGCTCCATCGACACAAACCGTGTCCTGCTTTGCCTAAGACCTTAATACCCTTTCAAAAACAAAAACAAAAACAAAACAAAACGTGGGATCCGACGGATGCTTCCTTCGCGGCCCAACCTATCCCAGGATTCATTGCGCGCCGCCGATAAAATTAATATGGCAGCAAAAACACAAACTGAGAGCCCGAATTAGACTCTTATATCCGATTATTGAGTTTCAGCCAACGGTACAGATTTTAAAAACCAAGGGGCCCTTTTTTTTAAAATGGCAGATTTTTGTGGGGAAATAAGTTGCGGTGTTGTCAAAGTTGCTAGGCAACAAGAGCTGCACCTTGCGGGGCAACGCCAATGGCGGGAGCAGCCGCCGCCGTTCGACGCACAGCGAAAATCGTCCAGATCCCCCCCCCCCCGATCTCGGCTCCGGCTCCTCCGTCTTCAACGGCCACAAAAGGGCCACAGATTCGCAGACCGAGTCCCCCGAAGGACGCGGCCCCTGAACCGGGACACGGCCACTCATTCATCTCACTGTGGTTTCTCCATCTACAGAGGAAATCAGGAAGTTCTTCCTGGACAGGTACCCAGCTGCACCCCCGGTTAAACCACTACGAATAAAGATGTACCATAATCTTCGACATTGACTGTAACAGTTGTTGCCTTTACCCCTACAGGTCCCTGTTTGATTTGGTGGAGGCTCATCCCTATCTCGCACTGACTGACCGGAGGTTGATGAGCTGGTATCTCTGTTTGTCTGCAGAGGACAGACAGATCCTCCTAGGTATGTTTCAGTTTATTTGAAGTTATGTTTGTCCTTTTTATTTTACAAAATGTGTTCATTAGAGGACGTAATATCCACAGGCAGGTAAATAGGAGCGTAGATCCAGAAGATATTTTAGGCGTCTAGTATCATATTACAATGCAAAGCAGTGCAAACAGAGCAGCTGGAGTAGGACAAATCGAGGCTATGAAAAGGTAATAATAATTAATAATAAGCAAATAAGGGTCACTTGTTAAGGTTTATACAGTTGAAAGTACAACACAGTCTAGTCCAGGTTGTCAAGGCTTAAGGATGGAGGAGGAGGAGGACTCTTGAAGAGCCACATGGTTCTGGGGATAGTGGATTTCTTATTCTTTTTGTGGAGGAGCTGTGATAGCAACGTCTAGCTGATCAGTTTGCTGTACATTGCCCATTACATACAGGAGTTTGTTCATGGTTATACACAACAGCAAACGAACTCAAAAAAGAAAAATAACATTCTTTTATATTCCCGTGAAGACTGCTACAAATAGAAGGGATAATTACAACTTTGCAGCCACAAAATAATGAAAATGGAACATAAAAATAAAACAGTTACACACTGAGACAAGATGATTATGGATTATCACACCAACAGAAATGCAAATGTGTGTTTGTATGCAGACATAACAATTTGCCCGGCCAAGTCCATGTTTGCTACAAAATCTAGGCTTCCTGTATGTGCAGTATACACACACGTGCATTTATGAGCATGTGTATTTGAATGTTGGACATAAAAGATGAAGAAAAAGGTCTTGTGTGTGATTTTTAGTTTCAGTCGTCATTCTGATTATTTTTCTCTGCTGCAGATGAAGGAGGTTTTCACCAGTTCCTGCAAAGACACCCTGCCTTAGAACTGTCGAGGCATCATGTTTATGTGAAGTGTAAGTCAGTTCAGATGCTATAATCTTCCAACAGCTGTGCAAACATTAACATTTCTTTTTTTCTTAATAAATGCAGATAACAATGGAAGCACCGGTCCTTTGCAGCAAACCATAACCTCCAACAAGCATAAGTATGTTTCACAGTAAATGCAGTGACCTGATAAAATCCTGCATCCCATGAGTTAAGGATTAATCTTTTTACTGTGTTACTATTGATGAAACCCTGTCTTGTTCTCAGATCTAGAACACCAGGAGCAAAGACATGCAGATGTGGTAATTCGCAAGTGTCACACACACACACACACACACACACACACAGTGATGCACATTTCAATGAAACATCTGTGATTGTAAATGGTTCATTTAGCTTTTTTATGCTTGTGTGCTGGAGACAGCAAGGGCCAGAGGCATTATCATGAGGGAACAAACATTCGCTTGGACTCAAGTATGAACTGATTAGAATATAATGGTCAAAGGTCACTGTGACCTTACATAACATGTTTTTCTCCATAAACCTGTGAATTCATACGCTAATTAATACACAGTTTAACTCAAATTTATGTAACTACAAAATGAAATGATGGTTTTATATCCAATAGGCCACAGGTCAGTTTCACTGTGACACCATAATGTTCTGTAAAAACACCTCTGGCTGTTAATCACTGCTGTAACTCAAGAAGAGGGGATTGAGGCCATATTTCCTGAATTGTAGCTGGTCGGCAGAGGCAAACAACTGTGAGGTGGTAATTTTAGTTTTACATAAATTCATCATGTTAGGTGGTTGAAACACTGTCCATCAGTCACCCAGCATCAGTATCACTCCTATATCACACGTTCATCTCACTAATTATTTTGTAATTGACCCATTATAATAGAAATCTGTGGCTCATGACAAGTCTACAACTTCAGTCCAGTGGATAAATCATTGTCAACATCATCAGTTAAAAAATTTGGCTTAATTTTCTGGGAAACTTCTCGCTTCTCTAATGAATTCAAAATTTTACAGTGGTTACATTTAAAGCTAACTTTCATACTTGAGGAGCTTCAGCCCAACAGTTTGTCGTCTGTTTGTTTGCGTCTCCTGCAAGAAATGCCCCACACACATCTGGAGTTAGAGACACTGCACAGTAACGTGAGGGAGAACTTAACCCCACTTGGCTGTAGCAGCAGCAGGGACGGATCGCAAAAACAGCCACAACAGAAAGTCTGCGGCGCCAATCGGCAGATTCACCTGCAGGACAGCCCCATCACACAGGAGCTGAGCCACCAGAGGGCCCACATGGAAAGGGTATTAAGGTCTTTCAGTGTACGTGTGTTAAACTGTTTCCATACAGTTCTGTGTAAAGTTGGAGTAATCTGTGATATTTCTTCTGAAGAGTTCACCACTGTCCCCGCTGAATGAAAACAAGCCATCGTGGCCAATAACCAGCAGTGAGGATCCAGCTGCCCTGGCTAGTTTCTCTCTGGACATGGAGCTGGAGCAATGGGAAAAGCCTGAGCTCAGGAGCCAGAGTGCAAACTTCACGTATGCTGAAGTCAGTGCGTTACAGTGAGTAGGATTCCTGCGACTCACAAACAGAAAACTAGTCTAAAACTAATGGGTATATCTGGTGCTTCCATGTTGTTGCTTTTAGTTAATAAAGGTTATGATGTGATAAAACTTGGATATCAACTGTTACATGCTTGTGAGGTATTTGGCAACAAAGATGAGTTTTCACTTCACTCTGTTTATATGTAAATGTACATTCAAGTGTGTTTTGTGTTCATAACATTGTGTCATATTACAGGGCAACAATGGAAAACAAGTCTTCTGAGTACTACAGCTTTGACAGTACTGAGATAGATGGTGGAGAGAACAACAGGAGCATGGTCCAGGTGAACTGTCCTCTGGGCCCTGCTGACGAACGCAGCACAATAGAGGGGTGTCAGGATTACATGGTCTGTGGAAACGACTACACTGTGGACAACAACGAAGCTAACTTAAGCTTAGACGATGAGAGCGACAACTTCCACAGCATCATGGAGGAGGATGAGAGCATTCTTGTCTGTGTGGCGAGCGAAGGGCGGAAAACACGGGATAATGGGGTTCACTCAGGTCCAGTCGGCTCTGATAGTGAAGCACTGACGAGCGCCAGTGAGACCACGACCACCTCAGAAAAGTACACCTCCCCTCTGTCCTGTGTTCCCACCTGTGACGTCATGATCAGCACCGAGCTGACGCCATGCACCTCCGCCTTCACCCAATCTGAGGATCCGGAAACTGCTGACAAGAACGTCATCACTGAAGTCCACATGGCAGATCTGGACTACCTCGCTGGGGTGAGGTTGAAACCAAATAACTGTGATTAAAGCAGCCCCCCCCCCCAAAAAAAAAAAAAAAAAAAAAAAAAGTTAAACAACCTCTTTTGAACTTTTCAGGAATTTATCAAAATCAAGATGACTCAAGAAAAACAGACAGAGCAAAGAGAGAAAAGGTGACGCATCAGATTCAGAGAGTCCTACAGAAATCCAGTTAACATGAGTGTTTCCTCTACTAGTGTAGGACTAATATGTTTCATTATTTCACTTTTTCCAGTACGGGTTGTAGAGTGAGAAAGGAGTGTGACTGTGCCCAGCGCGCTCAGCAAGCAGAGCTGTGTCTCCTGGCCCTGCAGTATAGCATCTGTAGACAACACTGCTGGAGACTCTATTATACATCTGCTGAGGGAGGACTGCTCAGCACTCTGCATGGAGATATGAATCAATGTCGGTCAGTTGTTAACCCCTG
This sequence comes from Rachycentron canadum, assembly GCA_038496675.1. NCBI lineage: Eukaryota > Metazoa > Chordata > Actinopteri > Carangiformes > Rachycentridae > Rachycentron > Rachycentron canadum. The sequence continues at coordinate 2,752,118 of CM076658.1, forward strand.
TTACAACATCGCAAGGTTTCTCTTTTACTGCAGTTAATGGTTGTTAATATTGTGACGCATTATCCGGGGTGACGTCTCTAATGTAGATGGACAACGCAGAAAGGAAGCTACCTGACTAGTTTATTTCCCCCCCCTTTCTCTTCAGGCCTCAGCAGCCTCCCGCAAACATTTCAAGTGTTCTGCAAAAACTGGAATCTGACTATAATCAGATGAGGAACCAGATCCTGGAAGGGGTTCCTCTGGAGCAACTTCAGCCTCTGTCCCTTGACACTGAGAAGATAACAGCAGGAGCAAGTTACATCCCTGCACAGGTGAACCTTCTCCCTCAGTAATGTCAGAATATTCAAAACTGGATGATTTCAAATATTTTAACAGAGTAAAATGATGTTGTCTCTCTAGATCGTTGGTAATGTCCTGGAAAATCTTTCTTCTTGGTATGTTAGAACATATATGCATGCCCTTTCATTCATTTTCAGTAGATTAGCAAACTAGATATTTGACTGGTGACACTGATGTTGTCTTGTCTGATCCACCAGGAGCTCCCTGAAAACAGAGGAGTGTAATCCAACCGGTGAAGAAGATGGAGGTCCCAGGAATGGCCGCCAGGTATGCTCACAGACAGAGACGCAAAGAGAAGGACAACCAATAACTAATCTTTGAGCAGTTTGTAGCTGCTGCATTTCTGCTAACTAGGCCCAGTCTGGCATCTAGTCCTCATCAGTCTGAACAGTGTTTGCTTAATTTGTGTCCCAGGACAGTCAAAGGCAGGAAAAACGGAACAAGAAGGAGACCAGCAAAGCAAGGAGAGCTGTCATTCTCATCCCCCAGGATAGAGGTGCTAACCATGGTGCGCAGAAGCTGGAAGAGAAGCAGACACATAGGCAAAAGGCATTTCTAAATAAGTGCCTAGATGTAGCTGATTAAACCAAAGATGTGCTTTTATGTGTGTGGACAGCAGCTGCATGCAAAGAGCTCAACACAAGTGAAGCATGGTACGATGCTGAAGAAGACCTGGAGCCTGCAGGTCCTGCAGTAGCTGCTGAGACGAGGCAGGACGTAATAAAAGGTAGGACTAATGGTAAGTGCTAGTTGAAGCTAGCTCAAGCCCTCCTGGGTAAATTTGGAGGGTTCTGAATTTATTTTGGATCAGATCCTTACTGGGGATTTTGTTGTGACCACAGAATCTTCCACTGAAGAGGCCAAGAGCTCAGTCCTCTGTGTTTCCAACCTGCCCAGTAATGTGACAGAGGTGATCAATCTCCTGCTACTAATGTTGTTAAAATCAAATATGTTGGAAATTTTAAGTAGCAGTTTGGACTTGAATACGTTGTACGGTGCCGTTGTAGCCAGCAGAGGGCAGCACAGGCTCTAACTGAAACTTTGTTTTTGCCAGAGTGATGTGATGCTGTGGTTTGAGAAACACTGTCCCTCTGAAGTTCACATCTGTGTTTTAAAGGATGATTCGAGGTGAGCACGAGAACATCTATTGTTACTACAAACACTCACACCCCTCGTCCTCATATTAGATTTACTTGTTTCTAATGAAGCAGTGACACGCGCCTGTTCTTCAGCTTTGACTATATTAAGGCCTCTATCCTTTATCTTCAGCTGGTTCAAAATGCTGCTGCACGTCTTATTACAAGTTCTAACAGGTACAACCACGTGACTCTGGTCCTCAGCTCCCTTCATTGGCTGCCTGTTAGATTAGGGATTGATTTTTAATTTTATTGCCGACTTTTAAAGCTTTGAAGGGCTCTACCCCCAATTACATCTCAGAATTGTTGACTTGGTATGAGCCCAACGGAGAGCTGAGGCCTGCTGGTCACCAGCCGAGGTCAAGACTTGTGACCAAGGTTTGGATGACCAGGAGTCTGCTGTTAGAGCGCCAACACTCTGGACACGCACTCTCCCAACACCCATCAGACACTGTAACTACATGTCCTCCTTTAATTCTCCCCTTAAAACACATTTTAGCTTTTGTTAATGAGCAATACATGTTTTAGTTTTATCCTTGTCCATTGTCTTCATCTACTGTCAATCATTTTTGCATAATGAATGTTTGTGGTGCTCTACTCTCATGTTCAGGCAACTTGGACTTAAGTTTTTTTTTTGTTTGTTTGTTTTTTTTTTATTAATCTTCTTGTGATGCACTTTGTCACTAGTAAAGTTAAAAAATAAAGTTATTATTCATTAGCTTCAGCCACGCAGCTGCTGCAGCAGCTGGTTCTAATGTCAAAACAACAGTTTGCTTCCAAAGTGGACTCATTGCTGTGAGTGTAACAACTGTTGGTCTCACTGGCTGCGTTCTGCAGAGTTGCCATAGTGATTGTAAGTGGCACCCAATCGGCCGGGGCTGCGGTGAGGGGGCTGAATGGCTTCAGCGTGGAAGGCCATACTTTGCACGTCGACGGAGCTGTTGGTGGGAGCCGGAGCCAGGTCCCGCAGGAGTCCTCGCAGGACGCCGCCACACCTCTCCGGACCAAGGCCGACCCCAGGAGCACTGAGGGAAAGGTGGGAACGTGAGGAGGGAAAAGTGCACTGAGGCCTTCATGTGGCAGAGTCGTGGGTGTAGGGGAGGTGATGAAATAACCTCGTACCAGCTTTTAAATTGTGTTGTCATGCAAACGTATTACAACATCTTCCAAACATCTGATGCCAATGATACTTTGATTGTATAAAATACAGATGTTCAAGTAGGGAGTGAAATTCAACGTCACGATTAGAAATTAACCGACGTTCTGTTTGGACATCAACCTGACCTTCATCTCCAACCAAAATTTAACATCTGTCAAATATCAGGTCATTCAAACGTGTTTCTGATGTTACAGGAAGTCCATGTGACAGCTCTGAAACAATCAATATATATATAAAAAAATGAATCTGCAACTATTTTAATTTATTTTATAACTTGGACAAAAAGACATGACCTGAACTTAAGTTGTGCTAAACTTTCACTGTTCTCTGAAATTTGAAGGAAAAAACGATTCATCAGTTTTTTCAAGAAAAAATTCAGATGAATCAAAGATTAAAATGATCAGTTGCAGCCCTTAAAGTTATGACTCGACCCTGGATCCTCTGGAGTTGGTCCTTTCCTCAAGATAAACTTTCTCCGTCCTCTCTGCAGTTGCCGTCTCTCGGCTCCAGCATCAAGCAGAGGAAGGTGGTCTCCATCTCCCCCACAGCGAAGGGAACCTGCGTGCCCCAGCACTACGGCACCATGGGCAGCTTTGACACCCTGATGGCGGAGCTGACGCGGCTCCACCCAGATGTGGGGAGGCAGAGGATCGTGGAGGCTCTGATGGAGCTGAGGGCCGAGCACCAGGGCATCCTCAGCGGCCTGCCCCTCAGGACCATCAGGGAGATGACCTCCGAGCTGCTCGCCAGGCCAGGGAGCGCCCCACAGCTGTGAGGAGGCGGGACGCGGCACTTTGGGAAATGTTGGTGATGTCAGTCTTTGTTTGGTTAAAATGGCATCACGACCCCTCAGAACTCAAACATGCCAAAGGATGGAAGCTAATCTGAAAGAAATCAGTTCACCAGATGAGAAAAATAACATTGTTCATGACTGTTATTGAAGTTTTTTGGGAGTTTCAAGCTTCCATGCAGTTGTATATGCAGCACCTTTATTTGCATTTCAGTGGTTTCAATAAAAACGGATTGATGAACACTTTTCTCACCCTCCTTCACTTCCACGCTTTTCGTGACTTTGATCGCAACATCCGCGGCCCCTGGCGGCCCCTGGGCCCCAGGCCCCTCTCTGAGGATCCACCACTAGGCGTCCCGAGCCCGGCGCGGGCGTCAACCCCAGCGTGGTGCCAACGGCCCAGCGGAGCCACGAAGGGGTTAAAGTAATCCCCGGCCGGGAGTGGGCGGGGATTGGAACCGGACGACCGAGCGAGGCGACGGCCCGGGGAAAGTCGCTGTCCGCTGAAAGTCGCGCGCGCGTTCGCGCCTCCGGTTGAGCCTCCGCGCGTGCTTTGACCGAGAGGAGCCATGAAAGCGACGGAGAGGTTGTGGCGTCGCCGTCCGCTATGGGCGAAGTAGTGGCGGGCGTCGGGGGGGGCTGAGAGGGGTCGGAGGAGCGGAGCCCAGGGAGCGGAGCAACAGGACGGTGCGGAGCGCTCGCTTTGTGCACCCTCGAAAACAATGGAGCGGTTCCTCTTCTCGCACCGAGCCTTCACCGTGAGCGGAGAATAGGCGCCTCGCGCGGAGCTGGGACGGTCTAAACACACTCTGCCGTTATGGTTTCTACTGATCTACAGGACTAAATCCAGCCAGAGGGCTGATGGGACCGGAGTAAACCTGTGTGTGCCGAGCATAGAGACAGAAATCCGTTTGTTTGTGTTTGTTTATCCGGTAGTTTCGTTGTTGTTTTCACCGAGTGACACCATGCGGACCCCGGGGACGTGGCTGTGGCGAGCGGCTCTGTGCGCCGTCCTTCTGGAGACGTTAACGCACAGTGTCAGAGGTGGGACTCTGCCCTGCAGCAGACTCCCCGAGTGCGTGGAGCACACGCACAGCAAGGGAGTGCTGAGGCCCGGAGGGGCCACAGTGTGTGTGTGTTTGTTTATGTTTACTGGAGGCTTCCAGCTTAGTTTCACGCGGCGGAGAGGTGGTGAAAATGCTCCACGCTGGCGTTTAAATGCAGCACCCACAGGCTTGGATTTTAAATTCATGTGGCAGCTGTGGAAATGGGAATGTGTCGCCGTCGTGCAGTGACCACAGAGTTGCACACAGAGTTGCACACATGCTTCCTTTTATGATGTCCAGTTGTTGTCATTGTCTCGCAACAATGATATCACCGAGCTGCAGTTGCGTGTCTTCTTCATGCTGCATCAACACTGTTGCATGTGTAATGCTCTGCACGACAACAATACAAACTACACGTTCAGTTGTTCCCATAGAGCTGAATAAACACATCTGAGACTCATCAACAAAAAACTAAAATGATCATTTTCACTAAGTATTAAATGCACCACTTCCCTGTTCTATCATGGTCCACACTTGCTTTTCTTATTAGTTTTAACTTGCTTTACCCCAAAACAAATTCCTTGCACATTGAAAAACTTTCAGGGACCTAATTCTAATTCCTAATCGAAATACACTCATGATTATTCTTCCCCCTTTGTCTCAGTGTTGTAATTGTCCCCCTCCGTGATCTTTTCTCAACCTTTCTCAGGTCTCAACATGTGCATGAGTGGCAGCGCTACGTCCTGTGAAGAATGTCTCCTGATTCACCCCAGTTGTGCCTGGTGTGCACAAGAGGTACAGTTAATCTGCTGCATTATTCTCAGGTTAATTCCTGCAGGATGGCTTCATCTATGAGGGCGTGTTCAGATGTCTGTGTTTGATAATGAGAGAGCAATGCAGTGTTGGCGTTTCCGTCCGTCCTTCAGGTTTTTGGGTCGGGGCGGTCACGGTGCGATTTTAGCCAAAACCTGCAGAAGAGGGGCTGCCAGCCTCAGTTCATCGAATACCCCACGAGCAGCATCTCGGTTGAGCAGAACGTTCCCCTGAGTGCCAAAGGCTCCGGGGCGACCCAGTACAATGTCGTCCAGATCATGCCTCAAAAAATCTCCCTAAGCCTCAGGCCGGGTAAGATTTCTACTTGTTTAAGAGCCGAGGAAAAACACGAGAGGTTAAAAAAAAGAAACGTTTTCTTATAAATATTACAAAGCCAAGGCTCCATGAGTGAACCAGCTAAGAGATTCTCTCCACCTACCCCCCCCAGGAGACCAGACGTGGTTCGAACTGCAGGTGCGGCAGGTGGAGGACTACCCGGTGGATCTCTACTACCTGATGGACCTCTCTCTTTCCATGAAAGACGACTTGGACACCATCCGCAACCTGGGCACCAAGTTGGCCCATGAGATGGGAAAGCTCACCAGCAACTTCAGGCTGGGCTTCGGCTCCTTTGTGGACAAAAACATGTCCCCCTTCTCCTACACGGCACCCAAGTATCAGGAGAATCCTTGCAGCGGGTGGGTAGTGGATGCAGGCTTCACCACATGTCTAAACTGGGATTGTGCTTTTGGATTTGAGGCTAAGAGCTGTTCTTACTTGACATAAATGCACCACAGCAGATGAAAGGGAAATCCAGAACACCAACTCTGCTTTGCGCTTCACAAATCACGCACATTTCGATATAAAGCAGAGCGAAAAAGCAGTTCTTCAAAATGGCCCCACTCCTCCCACGCTGCTCAGGGCTGTTGACGAGGACAAACTGAGAAGGAACAGAACAGATAGAGGGTGAAAAAGCTGTGGCACACGATAATTTGCCCCGGAGGTGAGACCGCGCTGCACTGGCTCGCTGGCTGCCATCGCGCATCACTTCCCATCTGGGTTATGGCCCTGGTTGTGTGTGTGTGTGTGTGTGTGTGTCAGTCGCACACAGTCAAGCATGGCAGGGAAATATTAAAGGGATAGATGACAACATTTTGACCCCGGACAACCCATCTCAAATCTGCCCTTTCATAAGAGATAAAAAAAAATCACTGTATCTCAGGGAATGTCTGATTTTACTTTCTAAACCTTTATCAAACTTAAACAAACCATCATTGACTCCTTAAAATAATACTTTCAAATGTAATAAATAAATACAGGGTTGTTTGAGTATTTTCCTGACGTGACTTCCAGAGGAAATACCTGGATCTCTTCTTCTCTGCACAGATACAAACTGTTCCCCAACTGCGTTCCCACCTTCGGTTTCCGCCACATCCTCTCGCTGACAGATAAAGTCGACCGTTTTAACGAGGAGGTGCAGAAGCAGATGGTATCACGCAACCGGGACGCGCCGGAGGGTGGATTCGACGCCATCCTGCAGGCCGCCGTTTGCAAGGTGACAAATGTCTCATTTCTCAATCCCTGAGAGTCTTCGAATGCTTCCTGTTGATGAACCCGGACTTGGCAGCTTTTAGCGACAGAGCGTGTTTTGGTAGCGGTGGCGGGGGAAGCCGCTGTGAAGCTACCGAGATGCCCCCCGTGACAAGCATCTGGCCTATTTAGCTTGTTAATTAAAAGCACCGTGGGGGGTGGACAGGAAGTGCAGTGTGGTGCAGCTGGTTAAACATGGGGACGAGCCACTCGCAGGCCCAGTCGTATCCCCTCTCTCCTCTCCAGATTTAACTGTCTTCTGCAGGAAGAGAATGACTCCCTGCCTTGTAATTTACCAAGACTGCGCTATTTCAAACACACTGGTTAGGGGACTGGGCTGGGTCCGTCCTGAGGCCTGACTGAACCAGTTTCATTCATGTTGGTCAGATGTAAAGATTATTTCAACAGGGTTAGGGTATGTGTGATTTAAAACCAATATGTGGCTCCTACTGAGGGAAATGAAGCGGACCAATATTTGATTTTTCATCTTTTGTAACAGTGGTTCTCATATTTTGTCACATCAAGGACACAAATTAGACCACAGATCCTGATCTGATAAGATTTTATCTCGCCCCCCCCCCCCACTTGATAGGAGTTTTGCTTTTATTTGCTTGTATTTTATTTCTGTTACTAATATTATTTTCAGCAATATATAAAGCTTTTCCTGGTCGCTGTCTCTTCCCTCACCCTTTCCTCTAAAACCCAATCTCCAAGAGGTGCTATTTGTAGGAACTGTTGTTTCTTTCTATAACAAATGAAGGTCTTGACCTGACCTTGTAACTTGCTCCAAGATACATGTACAGACAAAGTGAGTTGAATTGAAATGTTACAGAAAGCGTTTGAAACCCATGAAACCCAATAGTCACCTATTGTGTTACTTGTGCACGGAGATAAATGATTCCCCTTTTTGCAGAGGACCCACAGGAACCCCCTCAAGGACCTCTAAGGGTCCTTGGACTCCACTTTGAGAACCACTGTTTTATAATGTAAAAAATCCTCCTTGTATTATTAGTCTAAAATAACTTCTTTTAAAATCTACATGTCTCGTCCGTGAGTTGAGCAGTTCTCTTTCCTTACAAGATAATAATTTCCCTTTTTACCTCAACAACAAGAAATGGTCATTAGTCTGTGTCGTGCCTTTTTTGCAGAGTTCAAGGTTGTTACAAAGTATTTTTCTTCCTTTCTCCCTTTCCTCAGAAAGGCCTCTTATCAGAGCACAGCTTGAGTGGGTGTGAACTGTACAGAGTGAATAACAGACCAAAGGCTCACAAAAGCCTCTCTCTCCTCGCAGGTTGAACTGTTATGTTTCTTTAGTGCCATTCATTAGTCAGCACTGTCTAACGCTGCCTGTTGTTTCCTGTTGATAAAGTTCAGACATGAACGTGCTGCAGAAAACTGTCTGTTTTCCTCACTGTTGTTGTGCAGCGGCTGTTTCTGTCGCCTGCTGTCTTCTCCAGACGAGCCTTTCTTTGGTCTAATGAACGGCAACGTCATTTAGATTTGAACCAAGTGGTATCCCACTCTGCCGTCACCCCGTTGGTTTGTGAGCTGCCATATTAAAGCCTCGGGTTTGGAATTCGCCCGTCGGCCATCTTGGCTTTTTGTTACCAGGAGAAACCACATTTGGAGGAGAAGGTGGAGCTGAGGAGGAGTGAGGGGAGGAGCTGACCTGCTCTGTCCTCTATCCTGATTGGGTGGTACAGTCTGTCAATCACACTGTAGCCACGCCCCATAATTCGTACCCTGCTTGAGGGTCTATTTTCCTCTAAATGGACCATAATTTAAAAAATTAACGACTGAGACCATAAACTAATTAGGAAAATGTTTACTGAGCTAATTAAGCAAGTGAGAGGTAGGGGCATTTTCCCATAGACTTCAACACAATCTGAGTTCTTTTTACAACCAGTGGAGTGAACTCCCCCCCCCCCCCCAACTCTGTGAACAGGATGAAATAGGCTGGAGGAAGGAGGCCTCCCACCTGCTGGTGTTCGCCACAGACGACGTGCCTCACCTCGCTCTGGACGGCAGGCTGGGCGGCCTCGTCCAGCCACACGACGGACAGTGTCACCTCAACGACAAGAACGAGTACAGCGCCTCCACGAAGATGGTGAGAAGAGATGCTCGATCTGTCTTTGTGTCTCACAAAGAAAAATAGTTTTATCCCGCTTGCAAAATCTCACCTGCAAAAGTCTACAGTGGAGTTCTGACCCACATAGAGTGTGTGAGTGAGTCATCTCCACAAATTACTATATAAATAGACAATTATGAGAGAAAACATTACTGAGAGATAAAGACAAAAAAATTGAGAGGATTGTACTTAAATATATGCAGTTTTCCCTCTCACGCTAACACACCACTCGTCTGCCAGTTGGGAGCAACTTGGGGTTTCAGCGCCTCTGGCAGCCTTTGTGTAAAATCTATCCCAGCTACTCGTTTTAAGATTTTTAATAATCTTGGATATTATTGCAGAAACGTCTCCCTGCAGCTTCACATCTCCTCAGAAATGTGAAACCTGAGAGTCACTGTGACGGAGTACACCTTGAATAAACCTCGAGTCTTTACAAAATCCAGCTGTGAAATGACGTTGGTATTTCTCGTGTTTACATAAAGGATGATTAGAAGAAATTCCTGATGCCTTCTTTAATAACAGGGTCTTTTTTTTTTATGATGTGTTGTCTGGTTCATTTTGGCTCCGAACCAAATCTCCCAAACCAAAATCTGTCTTCAATCCAAAGCAAAACTCCAGCTGAAAGTAGGCCGGGGCATTTTTGAAATTCTTCTTTAACCAGACAGCTTGAGTAAGAGCACATTGTTATTAATAGCAACAGCCTGTGTTGGTAATTGTAGAGGAAAGAGCGAATACACGCGTCCGCACCTGGAGGCTGCCTGCGAAACCACAGGCGTTATCTACACCGTCAGCCCAACCCCCCTCAGTGACGGGACAGCTTTGATACGAGTTATGATGCCACTCAGGAGCCAGTGGGTTTCTCAAAAATATTAGGAAGTGAAAGCGAACAAAGCCTTTCACTCGCGATAAGTTCAGCGTGTCAGAAACAAACGTGGATGTTCAGTGCTCCTTTTTTTTTTTTTTTTTCCTAAAAGCAGAATTTGTATCACGTGAGAAGCACAGCACAGAAATACAAGCTTTGATTTCATTAGACAAGTGTAGCATCTGCACCAGTATCTGCGGGGCTGAGGTCGACCCTGGTTCGTCAGACGCGCTTTAAAAAAAAAAAAAAATTTGCTGCTGTCCAAAGAAATTTTTATTAACAAAAGGGTCAATTTACTATAACATGCACAAAAATATAAAAGCAACATAATCAAAGAAAATAACTCTCCTCGAACCTCTCAGACAGGTGAACGGGTGCTTTGATTAGCTATTATCAATCAACTCTCAATCACCGTGATCACAGAAATAAATATCAATATTTATAATCATTAGTTTGATAATGAATTTATATCACAAATAAAACAATATAAAAAAATATATAATCTTTTTTTCACTAAGACTGTTGGATTATTAAGTAAATATTAGTAATTGACACAAATCACTGCAGGTGATTTTCTTTCAGCAGGGACCAAGTTGCATCCAGAGGGAATGACCACATCTGACAGACTCTGTGTCCTCACCACTCCCTCTATAGTCCACTACATACAGGGAGTTTAGTAGTACTTTCTGAATGTACAGTGAACCATGAACTACAACAACGCCCTCCTTTCAAAACACAGCAGCTTGGCTTCTTACTGGCTTTGACAGAACGCGTCGCATGACCCCGACCGTCGCCTCCCTTCATCGGCTCCTGGTCCTATTTAGAATTCATTTTAGGCTTTTTACCTTTTGTCATTTTTAAAGCAGCAACTACTGAGTTACATAAGAGAATTACTGAGCAGCCTTACATCCCTCCGGCCGCTCCAGAAATGTTCTGTATAAATAAAGGTATAATAATAGTAACAATAATAATAATAATAATAATAATAATTATTACTACTACATAGTAGTAGGATTAAGTGATTTCAGATTCTTTATTTTTGACTCAACTGGAGCTTTTCTCTAAAAATGACCTTTGCTCACAGAACAAAGAGGCTCAGTGTCCACATCCAGCTTCCTGCCTGGAAGCTATGAACAGCAGTATAGTGTATGTGGACAACAATACCCATAATGCCTCTCTCTCTACAGGATTATCCTTCTCTGGCTCTTCTGGGGGAGAAACTGGCAGAAAATAACATCTTTCTGATCTTTGCGGTGACGAGGCGCCTGTACGTCATTTATAAGGTACTTTACATTTCCTTCTTTGTCTTAATGGACTAATGACCCCAGACTTTTATATTAAAGCCACTAATTCTGCCTTATATTTGTGTCTTTACAAAGAATTTCACTGCTCTCATACCCGGGACGACAGTGGAGATCCTGGATCAGGACTCGAAGAACGTGATTCAGCTCATCATCACAGCCTACAACGTGAGTGGAGGGAATCCAGGAGTGGGATTTCCTGTTTGTATTGTGTTGTCAGAGAATCAAGTAACAACACAGAGGGAACTGAGGAGAAAGACCAGATAACGAAAAAGGGGGGGAGGGAAAATTCTTTAAAGTCTTCTCACCACTGCGACGCAGTTAACAGGCCTCCGGCCGACACGAGTGGTTTCACACAACCTGGAGTTCTCATTTCAGTGTCGAGGCTGGTGTTGGTTTTAACAGCCGACTTTGTAGCAAACGACATTTTCCTTTGTTTCATAGGGATATAAATAATTTGTCAATTAATCTATTACAGATTAACAATCAGCAACTTTAATAGTAGGATGGAAGCATTTAATAATGCATGAACTTTATTTATACAGCAGCTTTCATGCAAACAATGCAGCTCAAAGTGCTGTACAATATTAAAAAATAAAAATAAATGCAGGTTTAAAAACCGCACAGGTACAAAAGGAAGGCTTGTGAATGTGCTTAACCCTTTTAGAGCCACATTACTAGCTTTTCCATTTTTCCATGTTTTTGTGTTTGTTCCTCATTAGTTTTTATTAAAAAAAAAAAAAAAAGTTCACCAAGTCGACCTCAGCTAATTATATATGTCACTCACTTAAGACTTTGGTTCACTGCAATATGGGATAGTAGCTCATAAAACACATTGAGCTATAAAATAATGTTTAGCTCATTGAAGACAGACAGCTGTTTAGTTCTAAGCTCTGGTTAAAAAAATAAATTTAGTTGAAACTTTCCGCTGATTCAACAAGTCTGATATTTAGTTTTCCCTATTTTGGGACAACGCAGCCAAAAGCAGAATCCCCAGAGGCTTTGGTGAAAACACAGAGGGTTTGAGAAGCCGACGCTAAGATGCTGTTCATTGTTCTGTCTCAGCTTCTCAAAGTTGAATATCTTTGTTTTTTAGCTGTTGGTCAAACAGATTCAATCCTCGTTTTTATCAATCACTTTTCATCTCATTTACAGAGGGGCAGTGGTTCCCAACCTAAGGCTCAGGCCTTCACGAGGGGTCGCAAGATAAATCTGAGGCTGCGCAAAATAATAACAGGATAGAAACCAGAATAAGAAATAGTACACAGGTCCTTGATAGGATATATATTTACCACCAGAAGTGTAACTGAGTTTATTAAACTTGATGTATGGAGGCTTAAAGGTGACTTGTGTTGAGTCTGAGCGCTGTGATCTAACTGGAGGTCACCACTCTACAGCGTCTGCCTTAATGGATTCTTGTAATGAGGAAAGTCTATAAAAATACGTGCAACGGCTACGTAAACCATCACATTATTCTCTACGGTCTGCCTGGCCTGATATTCATCTTGAAAAAATAAACTTGGTTTCCTGAGCTTTCAAACTCCAAAGCGCTGCTCTCCATGTAGTCAACCTTTCCCTGACATGTTTTCCTGTGTGGGCGTGCAGATTTTTTTTTTTTTTTTTCCCCTCGCTGGCTCTCGTTTGGGCCCGTGGCAGAGCTAACCCTCTGCGACAGAAAAGTCGTGTCGAACGCAGACCCGACGTGCTCAGTGTGTGGGAGCGAGCCTGAATGAAGTGCTTTGACTCGCGGCCTTATTAACATTCCATCTGCCACATTACATCCACCGCTCTGGGGTCGTTAACTACAGAGGCTTTGCCAAACACCGCGAGGTTTATGTCGCGTAACCGACGCACTCCCCCCCCCCCCCGAGTCTGAACGTGGCGCAAAGCTGCTGCCCGCTCTGATCGCGTCAGCAGCCAGAGCAGTGCGAGTATGTGAGGGCACGTGTCCCCAGGTGCACCAACTACGATCCTGATCTACCCTTGGCGCGGTTACATCACAGCAAACGTGCATGAATGACTGCAGCCTGGGTTCTGCACATGTTGCACTGAGCCTGATGCAGATGGTGTTTCACATCCACACACGTACAACCTGCATCCATGCGTAGCCTTCGTGGTTGTGGTAAGATTAACTATAAAAAATGTGCCTAACCAGGGCCTGGATTTGACTCAGTTTCCACTATGTAACTAAACCAGGGTTGCAGGCATGAAACAATGGGCTGAGGTGGTTTTAATATGAGCGTCTGCGTGGGAGGCATCATATTAATGTGGCTCTCGTTTCAGGACATTGAAAAGTGTTTATGTGCACAATGGCAGCTGCTAGAAATCCTCTCTGCAACCCTCTGCTGCAAAGGATTTCTTTTACCACGCAGGGAAAGTCATCTGTTTTCAAACCCCCGATTTTACTCCACATGTATCAGCGAACTCAGTGCCCTGCCTGTTGTGTTGTTTTCTGCAGAACATCCGCTCTAAAGTGGAGCTGACAGTGTGGGACCACCCAGAGGACATCAGCCTTTCCTTCACTGCCACCTGCCAGGACGGAAAACCGCTGCCAGGCTTCAGGAAGTGTGCCGACCTGAAGATAGGAGACACAGTGAGTCCTCCGTCCACACTCCTCTGCCCAACTCGCCTCACCTCATTAATGTTTTATCTCATTTTGAATGTTTCATTTTTGTTTTTCATGTGTATTATGATGCACCGATTGTAAGTTTGTTTTTACTGTCGGTGCACATGCATCGACGCCCTCTACAATGGTGTTTTGCAGCAAACCTAAGCACAAGTATGATGGAGTTTGTATTTGTGGATTTAAAAAAACACCGAAGACTCATGATAAAAAATTCCCTGGTTTGTTCTGCCAGAGATCAAATCACTTCCACAGAAATCACAACAAAGTCAGGGCAGAATTTCTGTCAACAATATGGAAAAAAACAGCAGATTCAAGCTGTTAGAATTAATTTTTTTACAACTTAATTCTTCAGGCCTCGTGAACTCGTTGCATACATTCACATGCATGCACAACAACAAAGAATAAGAAGGAGAAAGTGGTATAGGATCCGAGAGTTTGTAGTTACAGGTTTGTGGAAGTGTAACTGTTGATAAAATGCCCCAAACCTTCCTGAGAGGTGATCACATGTTCCCTGATGCCTCACTGCTCAGCGAGGCTGCACATGTCAGTCAGGTTTAGCACTGACAGATACAGATTGATTATAGAGAAGAACATCTCATTTGTGCTTTCAAGAATCTTTACTCCGACTTGGTTCCTCTCATCAGCCCAAATGTTCTCATACTCACAGTTTGCATTATTTACGACCTTATTGATTCAGTCCTTTGTTCATCTACTATGAACTGAGAATAGATAAGCAACCAAACCTCTGTTTAATCAGATGTGGAGTCATCCAATCAGTCCAGAGTCCAGTCCAGAAGACCAGAATCTTTACTGTTATCAGGAATGCACAACGCAACAAAGATTTTTGCAGGGACGTTATTATAAATAACTAATTTTTATAAGGTTAAATGAGGAAATGTTGATTTTAGGTCATATCATCCTGCCTTAATCTCTCTGCCCTGCTGAAAGTGATAGTCTCCATAGTCACGCAGTGGCTAAAAAAAAAGTCAGTTGTTACTTGGCTGTCTTGGACAAACGCCTTGTGACCCTGGAATCCTCTTACAGCGAGTTTCTCTCTGATGAAATCAGGGGGGTGGTTGTTTTCTCCATCGACAAAATGTGCGAAGAAAAGTAGCCACAGTAATAAAAGTCATCGTGACCAGCTGAGGTTCTAACAGGACAGGACTGAACCAGCATTTCCTCTTGTTAATAATCGCTTGAACTGGTGTTTAAACAATGCTGCAGATAAAGTAGGAAAGAGCCAATTATCATCGCACAACTCTCTTGGCAGCCGCTGGTCATTCCTCGGGGAATATTTGCTCTCTTGTCTCTCATCTGGATTCAATCAGCGGTGGATACAGCTGTGGGAAACGCTGTATGTCCTTAGGCTGTGTTCAGACCAACAACAGCACTTCAACGCAAACTGCTGGTTGACCCAGTAAAAACCCTGAACCTGGCTGAACTCTTGCCTCCAAATCATCATGTCTGAGGACACAGTCGGTCACCATTCATCATTTTCCACACCTGCCTTGTAGTATTACTGCTGTGCAGCGATTTCATGTTCGATAAGGCTTCGAGCTCATAAATCTGTTACTGAAACTGGACTTTCTGGATTTTCTTATCAGTGCCTGTAGCGACATGCACACACACACATCCTCAATTTTATTTTTGGTCTGAATGTGTCCTTTAGAGGTGTACTCCAGCCTCAGTCTCTCAGCTTGTGATTCTGCTGTTCTGAATGTGGCTGCTGGACTAAGAGCATGTCAGATTGTATTGGAGTCAATGTGAAAATGTCCCTACTTCTCACTTAATTCATTAGCTCAGTAACATTTTCCTAATGAGTTTATGGTCTCAGACTTTATTTACGGTTGACAGCATGGATGGTTGCCACTAGCTTCAAACTAGAAGTCGGTACGCTTCCTTAACCTGGGTCAAGGCAATGGACTTATAATAGTTGATATATTTCAGCCTGGACTGGACAATTAATTTGAAACTGTTTTGATTACTGATTGATGTGTATAATGAATCCTTTAATGTACGTGATAGAAAACTGAAGATTAATGGACTCTCTTCTGATTGGCCGACTGTTCTTAGTGATCCACTAAAAATCTAGGGCATTTCAGGTAAAACACTCACAGAATCCAAGTCCTGCAAAGTTGGATGGTGGGTCCAGGTGGGCGGGGCATGGGATGTGGCTGAGAGCAGTGACTGCTTTGTTGTGACATCACAAAGATCCAGAAGTCCTGACGGCTGGTTTTAAGGCTCAGTTTCTGAATACAGGCTGTGATCTTTTCTCTGTGGACTGAGAACTTTGATACTTTCACTGTATTAATATAGAACCTGGACCTGCTTTATAATCAAAGACCACATGGAGGTCTACCTTTAGACTGTATGGACCTTTAAAGAGACCAGAGACCTGTAACATGAGCTGGTTCATTTTCAACTGAGACAGACGACCAGACCAACCTCACTATCAAATTATCAACCTCTACATCTATTTTGATGTTGTCTTGGGCTCTTGCCATCCCACCCCCCACATTCAGTACTTACATTGCAGTTTGGGAGTCAGAATCTCGCTTGAGGCCCTGTTTGTGATTTCATTGCCACATAACTGAATGCCCCCACTGGTAACAGCAGTTACTGTCTCATATTAAATATTCCAGTTATGATCTGTTGACGTTGCAGACGATTTGCTTGTAATCAACAGCTCCATCTTTGTCATGTGAACACGCTCGCAGCTTGACTGAAAAGCCTCAATTTAACGGATCCAGCTAATTACCAGCCGCATGATAGTCAGTCCGATGTGAACCAGACCAAGATGAACTGCTTTTTCTGAGCTCCCAGTCTGGGTATTATACATTCAGTTGGCTTTTCTGAACCAGAAATGTGTGCAGAATGTGCAGAATAATCTGTTAAATGTTTGAAGACATGTCTACATCTCTGTTGGCATCAGCTGGGTTCACCACTGAACAAAAGCAAAGCTCAGGTGGCACAGGATGACACTATGTCTCAATTGCTTTGAGTTTTGCACAGACCTCTCTCTGGTGGACCCTTTTATATTCTATACAGGCCTCCATTAAAATTTGTATTGAGCCTTGAATCCATTGTAAAATACAAGCAAAGGGCAGCGTCATACATGCTGTTGCACAGAGAGCTTCAGCACAGAGGAATTCTTCTCCCTAAACCCCCTCCACGCTCTTCTCTCAGCTGCTTTATTTTCCTGGGATTGGTTTTGGGATGGGAATGTGTGGTGGAGGAGGTGACGGCGATTGAGCCAGAATAACACCAGGGAATGAAAAGGGGGCGAGAGGGGGAGAATCTCAGAGAGATTGGCCCCGCTCATGTCTTTTATCCTCGGCGCTGAAAGGAGGCGGAGGACAGCAGCTCGCTCTGCCTGGTGCCAAGCTCTTCGGTCTCTCACTGAGGACAAGGCTCAGTCCACGGCCCAGGTGTCAGTCACTGTGTCTCTGTGAGCGCGAGTCTGATGCTGCATCTCAATGACCTCACACAAAAGTAGGCAGGAGGGGGAGGAGGGGGGGGGGGGGGGGACGTGGGACCACAAGCCATGAAAGGATCAAACTGCCAGGGGCTGAAATGCTAGCTGCAGTGTATATAGTTAAAGCCGGCATCCTTTTCACTGTAACACTCCCAGAACTGTATGACTGAATAGGCTCATACATACGAATAAAACACAGATTTAAAAAAAAAAAAGGAATTTTTGTCATTTGGCATTTGAATTAGTTTGTGTGCTGTTTTCTTTGACCATCTCAGTGGGTTTTGTCCCAGTTAATTGAATTTCAGTCGGTCATAAGAATCCCATCATCCAAAATGATTTCTCCATGGTAACAGTTTATTTCATCTCTGTTTCATCGACGTTGTCCACACGTGGCTCCTCTTACATCATACCATAGTACATACCATAGTGTGTGTCTCAAACCCCCCTCCTGATCTGACTCTTCTACATCTCTGTGAATTACATTACTCCCCCATCTGTGTGTTGAGGCATTTTCTCAAAGTCTTTAATCTCATCACTCCTTCCTCGCCCCCCCCCCAACTGCTACGATTCCCCC
>CM076658.1:2770313-2864829 GCA_038496675.1 Rachycentron canadum
TCCCCCATCTGTGTGTTGAGGCATTTTCTCCAAGTCCTCATAGGCACATGATTGGGTGATCAAATCTCCTCGCGACTCACATTCACAGTAAATTTAATTGTGTCCCTTCGTTAAGTGGTTTCCCGCGCAGAAGTAGAAGTGGGGGAGTCCGGGCACCATGTGACGTAGCCTGAATCAGCTAGTATTGTAACAACAGCCCCACTTTAATGCAACGTTTTAAGGTCCCGTACCTAACTCTTCTTCACTGTTTTATCTGAAGTGTTGCTATGCATAAGAAGATATATTTGTGGTTTTAAGACCCAAAGGTTTTTCATCTCCTCTCTCAGGCTTCTCTCTGAGCTCTAGTAACAACAGGTCAGTCGGCCAATCAGAAGAGAGGATCTGAGCCTCAGAGTTTCAGAGAAACCAGATCCTGCAATGTTGGGCGGGGCTTGGGGGTGTGACTGTTCTCTTGTGACATCACAAAGTTCCAGAAATCCTGACAGCTGGTTTTAAGGCTCAGTTTCTGAACACAGGCTGTGAGCATTTCTCTGTGACTGAGACCTTTTATACTTATACTTACTACCTGGACCTGCTTTATAATCAAAGACCACATGGAGGTCTACCTTTAGACCGGATGGACCTTTAACATCTAGCTTTAGACTGTGTGGACCATAGCATGGTGAATAGTTTCAGCTGATTATCATCAGTGTATTTAACTTCTGTTTCTCTGTTATAGTCTGTGTGTGTTGGCTGATAGTCAGTTTACAAAGCCTGACCTCCATTATTTACAGCAGCAGCTTTTTCATTGGTCCAGTTTATGTCATGTGTGATATTTCAAGAAAATAATTTTTAACTCTTGTACACAGAGCAACACAGTAAAGACACGTTGTCAGAGGTGGCAGGAAACAAGGGGGGTGATATTAACTCAGGAGATCCAGAAGTAAACACAAAGATGATCTTGAAAAGAACAGCAGGTGTTGTGAGGGTGGAACGTTTGTCTTCTGGGGGTCAAGTGCTTCCAGTCAGATCTTCAAAGCAGAGAGAGCGTCACTCCCCCACGGTTTTGATCTTTGAACCAGATTAGATGAGAATATTCAGACGTACTGTCTGTGTCCTTCTGAGAATCAAGGAGGTGTGTTTGTAAATCTGATATCTCTAATAAACATTTTCATTAAAGCTGAAATCTGGCTCTTTAGCGTCATAATAGTTGTTTCATGTCCAGTCCAGTGAGCTACAGTGCAGAGCCATGTGTCACCGTCCATACTGCAATACAGTATGTGGTGTTAATATGAAGGCACGACAAGTTTATTTATCCATATAGACACAAGGTAATTCAAAGTACTTTAAAGAGGGATCTGAATATATTAAAATAGCATTTAAAAATAAAAACTGGTTGTACAAAAGGTAGGAGACAACATTTTTAAGGAAGCGCTGCAATGATGAAAAGACAAGATTTAAAAGATGTTGTGTGTGTAATGTATTGTGACGGTTTAAACCCTGATTTAAATGAGCTGACAGCAGATCTCAGTTTGTTTGAAGTTTGTTCCACAGGTGAGAAGGAGAGGAACTAAAAAGCTGCTTGGTTCTTGGTTCTGAGTGAACCTGAGGGTTCTGGATGCTTCATATCATATGAGTAGATGAGAGGTGTGTTTGGGCCCAAGATCAGTTAGTGGGGAGATTTTCTCAGAGATGTCTTCTTTGATACACAGAAACATGCAGCAGGA
This sequence comes from Rachycentron canadum, assembly GCA_038496675.1. Classification (NCBI taxonomy): domain Eukaryota; kingdom Metazoa; phylum Chordata; class Actinopteri; order Carangiformes; family Rachycentridae; genus Rachycentron; species Rachycentron canadum. The sequence continues at coordinate 2,772,020 of CM076658.1, forward strand.
AAAAAAAAAAAAAAAAGGCTGCAACTTCCTTCCTCAGAGTAATTACATGGGTGTTGGTCTTATGTCATGTCCCACTTTCACAACACCGGGTCATGTGCAGTTCACGCCCACAGACTAGCTGGCAGCTGCCAAGTATTTGCAGGGAGGTGCGGAGTGTTTGCATTAGTGAAGAGATGTTGGGTGGAATCAGGTCACTGAAGAATATGGAAACAAAGGATGTTGGGAGATAAGACGACCCGTATTAAATTTAGACAACTCCCTCTTTTTGTGTGCAGGTTTCGTTCAACGTGAGCGTGGAGGCGCGCAGCTGTCCGCCCCGCGGCGCTGACCACAGTTTCACCATCAAGCCAGTGGGGTTCAAAGACCGTCTGGAGGTGTCTGTGGATTATCAGTGCGACTGTGGCTGCAGTCGCACCGCGCAAACCAACAGCAGCATCTGCAGCTCCATAGGTAGCTCAACTGACATTGTTACATTCACATTGTTTACAGTTTGCAGAGAATCACAAATTTACATTTTTGTTTTTCCCCTAAAAAAAACGCCAGAAAATCACTAGTGATTTAAAAACAATGAGATATTTTTATAGTAATGGTGAAGCTACACCTGATGATACAATAATTCATTGTTAATTTGACAAACAATACAAATTCAAATGGTTTATATCACCTATATATTCTATGATAATTTTGTTATTGTGAATTCTGATGCAGCCATATTTTAAATATTGAAGGGGATGTAAAATAAGTCATTAATAATTAGGGAGAAAACCAGACATTAAAAAAAGCATAAACATATTTTTCTATTTCCCTTTCTCTTGTTTGTTTATTGGAAAGTTGTAAACACTGTAACCTTTAAAAGTACAAGGACATAAAATCCATGTGACTTGGTCTTTTATGTGAGTGAAAACTGATGCGACTGTGAATCTGGGGCCCGAAAACTTCCTGTGGGGCGAAACTGATGGTAGTTAAACGCCTCAATCAGTGATGTCAGACCTGGTGTTAAGTCTTTTAATAACTGAGGAAAACTCCCACTTTACCTCTGATTCGGCTGCTTCTTTTGGCCTGATTATGGAGAGGCTCTCACTTGTGGCTGTTGTTGAGTTAATAGCAGTTATAAACCAAAATTATACTCTAAGTAAAACTTGTGATTTAAAGAAATGTGAAATACAGAAGCTTTGGGTTTATCATCCTATTTTTTGGCAGGAATGCATGAAATTATTTTTGTATTTTTATGTCCGTGGCTTAAATAACAGCAAACACTCAAATCTGACTGGAAACAACTCAGACTCAGAATGAACCGGCTCCTCCAGAGGGATTTAAATGATAATTGTACCCGCCTCTTGTCGTTAACTTTGCCCCCGCAGGAACTTATAACTGTGGGACCTGTCAGTGCGAGCCGGGCTACCTGGGCGCCCGCTGCGAGTGCCAGGAAGGGGAGGCCAGCAGCATGTACCTGAGCGCCTGCCGGGAGGCCGAGGGCAAGCAGATCTGCAGCGGGCGAGGCGAGTGCAGCTGTAACCAGTGCCTGTGCTACGAGTCGGAGTTCGGCAAGATTTACGGCAGCTTCTGCGAGTGCGACGACTTCTCCTGCGCCCGACACAAAGGCATCCTCTGCTCAGGTAGGAAGGTCACTGGCTGTGTGTTTCCACTGAGGCGTGCATTTCAGTTCTGTGTGTCAGGGCGATGTCGAGCTGTTCCATAGAGTGAGGTGGCGGTTTGAACCACAGCTGTTGAGAGGCTGTGTCCTCGCCGGGGCACTGAGCTTAATGAGAATACAAGCTGACATCAAACAGGCTGTAAACCCTTTTAGATCTGCTGCTTGTCGTGGGTTATAATTAAAAACGATGCCTATTCACGATGTTGAGTCATGTCCCGTACCTGCTCTGGGTGTGTCGTCCCCCCCCCCCCCCCCCGACTTCACTACAAACCAACCCAGCCTTTATTTACTGGGAGAGCTGGGACCTGCAGGGCTGCTGGCGTCGCTCCCACAAGAAGCTCAGAGGAGCAGCTGCACAAGTAGTTGCTCGGATGTTCAGATGTTCAGCCCGTGTTGTGTTTTGTGCGTCGGCCTCGGGGGGCATGTTTTAGTTTGATACATGTCTCAGAACGACTGAGGACCGGAGACGAGGAGAGACTTGAAATAAATTTCCCGGATGAGACGGATTTAGCTGAGGAGATGTGTGACAGATGAACTCATTAAGATCTAAGGAGCGCTCTAAAACCTTACTACTCGGCTCCTGAAGCAGATAGAAACATGAAATGATTGCTGATAAACTTTAGGGCAAAGGCAGTGATTTACAACAAGAGCCAAATGTTTATGGTCTCAGATGGTTTTGATTTTGTATCTCCTGCTTCAAAGGCTGAGGAATAAGGGCTTTAGTGACAGTGGCACATCAGGTGACTCTTTACCTAACCCACCAAGATGGTTACGACTCCTCCTGGGGTCCACACAATACGTCATTACAATAAATAAAAAATAATATGTATTATGTGGCAGGACAGGTCCTTTTCGTGGAGGGGCTGATGTTCTCAGCCATTAGATGTTTCTCGAAGACTTTTGTCAAATGTTGCTCACTAGAAGCTGCTGATATAAACTGTTGGTCCAGAAATGTTTAGAATAGGGGTCAGAGGTCAACATTAGTAGATTCAACATTTCTGAAATAAGTATGAAGTGAGAGCTGTAGTTAAAATGTGGTTTTGTCTCATTGTAACAAATTACAGTTTTTTTTCCTGTTTGTGTCCTTTCAGCCTCACACAGCTCCTGTGTTAGGTTGTTGCATTTCACTGAAATTAAACTTTTTATCAGAGGGAAAACCAAACCCATAGTGTGTGACCACCAACCCCACGGCCCATATTTTCATACGTCTGCTTCAGTATTAAACTTGAGTCATGGTCTTGAGCAGTTGTTTTCTTTTGTGGCTAAAGCTAAAAAAACAAACGGATGATAAACATTTCCTGTAATTTATTTCACCTTCTTGACCTGAATTCCAGTGAATCACAAAGCATTTAATCTGTGTCATGTCCTAGAAATGATGTAAGTACTGTCTCTTTAGGCCTTAATGAGTTAAAAGTCAACAACACTGGCATTACACAGTAACTGGAGCTGGAGCTGTGGCCTGTAATTGTCTCCATACTGCGGCTCCATTCTGCCACCCAGTCATAAATATGCTATTAATCAGTGGTTCGTGTGTCTCTGCCTGAGCCGTCCCTGCTTTATTCTGAGGTTTGGTATGAAACAGTTCTGGCTGAGGCCGGAGCCGTCGTGTTCCCAGAACATCGAGTCCAAGACTGCATTCTGGTGCAAGACCCTCCTGGCCTAAGAGAGGGGGGGAAGGTGCAGGGGGTTGGGTGAGGGTGGGGGGGGGCACTGGCTCATCCCCAAGCCAACAACTGTTCCCGTGAAAACCACAGAGAACGCTTTGTGACAGTGGGGCCAGCTTTGGCGCGCTCCCCTCACACAATGCCTGCTTCTATTTATCTACGCCCGGTGGAAACAGAAGTCTTTCGTTTAGTCAGCAGCCGCGGCCGGACACACACTGAATGCACAAACGCAAGGACGCTCCGTTTGTTTGTGCCGATCGTCCATAAGCCGTCATTAAATCTTAACAGTCCACTACGTTCTGCTGCTCCTCCTCCTCCTCCTCCTCCTCCTCCTCCTCTCTCAGCCTGGTTGTCCAGAGTGTGGCGCCATAATGAGATTCCTAATGATACCAAACAGTACACTTCCTCCTCACTTTCTCCTCCCTCTCCTCACTCCTCTGGACCTGTCCGTTAATGACTGTGGAGTGCCCTGTGCTGTAAAAACAAACCTGTGCCCCACGTTTAAGAAAAAAAAAGCAGGAATTACTGTGAAGGTCTGTTTCCAGGCCTGTAGCTTGTTCTCCACCTGGACCAGTCCTGCTCCGCTGAGAGCTGCTCATGTCTGGGAAAAGTCTGGAGCGTTCAGACTAATAAAGCGCCCGAAGCTGCAGCTCTTATTAAAGAGGAAATCAGCTGGCATGACTTCCTCAGCAGGAGCTGCTGCTGCTGCTGAACGTCTGACAGTGGTTTTCTCCTGGAGCTCAGTGAGGTGTAGCTGCCGTCCTGTCAATCTCAAACGCTGGTTGGAGACCGTGGGTCTCGGTGGTGTCGGGTTCAGCTGTTATTTAAGACGCAGTGTGGAGGCCTGTCAAGGAGACACAGGGTAAAATAATCAGTGAGGCCTCGGTGGCCCGACACATCCAGGTCTGATCTGGATCATTGACGTCGACGCCACAAATATCCATCGATTTTCATGGATCAGCTGCTTTACCTCAATCTCTACATTCAGTTTGGTGCAAATCAGTCCAGTAGTTTTAATGTAAACCTTCTGACAAACAAACAAACAGATGTCAACAGCGTCTTGTGATTCAGGATTTGTGAAAGTTAGTTTTTCACCAATATGTGAGATTTAGAAGTTGTTTCTGTTTTTCATGATGTTTTACTGTTAATATTCTGCCTGTTGAATTAGACACAGGAGCTGGAGGTAACAGTAAGTGGACCTTGAGTGGAGGCAGTTTCATTTTAATGTTTCTCAGTTTTTATTTTTTATCTTGAATGTTTTGGTCTTGTAAACACTGTAGCTCGACTTGTTAAGTGTCACGAAACCAGAGGTTTTTGTACAGTGAAACTGTCCAGGTTGGACTGGCTGTGGGATCGAGCTATAATTTAAAAATATAAACAACTTTTTTATATTCCCTGGTTTCCTTCTTTCTCTTCTCACTGAAATGTGACACAATGAAAACGAAACTCGACACAAGAACCACTCAGAGTGTTTCCTTCTCTCTCGGGCAGCTTCTCCGTCTTTGTTGTTGTGATGCTCAGAGGAGATAAAGTGTCTCTTTGGCAGCTCGTGTAAACGTTGTACCTGAGATTACAGCTGGTTTTCATTAGGAAAGGCTCATGGGAGTCACTGAGGCTTGTGCGTGTATGAGGTTTACACTACAGTGAAGTTATAGTGAGCCTGAAACTTTCTTCGCTTTAAGTCTGGGCAAAAACCAACACTTGAAAGAAGTAAAATTAGTAGAGTGGAAGTGGTTTTCCTACGACCTGCAAATAAAGAGCTGCTCTCTAAATATGGAGGCCTGGGTATCAAAGCTCAGTTCCCTCTCTCTGTTTCAAACCAGGCCTCCGTAAGTCTTGACTTCCTCATCCTCCTGCCCCCCTGACCCACATCTCCTCCGCCAGCCCCGCAGCTGATTCTAAATAATGATCTAAGCACTCAGCAGTCTCCAGTTGCCAGAAATAGCGTGACTTCATTTTCCAGACTCACACAAACCCTCTTTTACCCCATAAATACAACTGCCGCATCAGAGTGTGTGCGTTCGTGTGTATGTGTGCACAGCATGTGTGTGCATGCATGCGAGTCTCCTTGTAGGGTAAACTGGAACATGTGTGTTTTTATTTATGCTCGGGCCCCGAGTTTCTGGAAGTGCGCTTTATGAGGGAGGCAGCTCTCCTCGGTGTCTTCTGGATTAAATGTTCCATTGCTTTGTCAAACCTTTGAAACGGTCCAGTGTGACGGGAAGAGGCCGAGCAGGTGAGACAGAGAAGATCGGGTCATCATTCCAGCAGCGGCAAGAACATGTTCAAACACAGCCAACGAGTCACTTTCACCATTAAGGAATTATGTGCAGCCTCAGCTTCAGCCCAGAACTGCTGTCATAAATAAATACTTCCCATATTTACCATATTCAAACAATTATGAGCAGGTCTGACCTTTTGGAGCAAACGTGTTTTACTCTGTCAACAAAAACACTGCACATCAGGAAACCAGACTGACGTTCCAGATGTTCGTCTTTGCTCCGCAGAGATCCCATCATCATCCGATCTACAGTGAAGGTTGTACCATAGGAGATAACGTCGCTTAATGAGGAGATAACGCTCCATATTGTAGCTGGTCTGTCAGAAGCCGAAACTTTAAATCATTTGAAGCCAATTGCCATTTGCAGCAGTGAGCAGCTGAGCTGTGCGTCAGCCGATGAAGGACCAGGGTCTGTGCTCCTGTTGCACTGAGTTTGTGGTTCACATCAGTGTTTTATTTGTCATTACTGGAACACGTAGCAATTAGTGAGTCTGGTCTTCATTAAGGTTTGGCTGAAAGCCAGGCAGGCAGTCAGAGGATCAACAGTAACCCCAGGCTCCTGTAGTAGCACAGTAACACTGTCTGTCTGTTTCTCCGTCGCTGTCTAGCTCCATTTATTTCCTCTGCTCCCAGTTTGACGCAGAGAATTGTGCAAAGATATAATTGATTATCAGTTCTAATCATTATTTGGGGGGCGTCAGGGTTCAGGTCAGATGTGGTTTAAAAAAAAATAAATAAAAATCTGTTAATAGTTTTGTGCTTCTTTTTTTTTCCTTAAACAAGGAAGTTCAGTGTGAGCAGGGCGTGTGAGTGCACGTGAGATGTAACCTGCTGTGGTGGAAAACCCAATGAAGCCAAGTTCATCAAGCATTAAACCATTTCAGCCTTTTTTCTCAACACCTGATCCACCTCCATGGGAAAGTTCCCCTTTCCCATGGAGGTGTCGGCAGCACCTGACATCAAGCCTGTAGACCCCCCCCAGGCAAAACAAACACCGGATGACTCCTCCTCCTCCCCCTCCTCCTCCTCCTCCACATTGAGACTTGACTGAACTTGACCACTGCAGACAAAGACCTGAGGTGTTTCTGGTGAAATGCTGCAGACACAAGGCCACACCCTGATCCTGTCACCTGTAAAGTCTGGGTGTGTCTCTGCTCTGGCGTTCAGGTGTGTTTCAGGGTCTTTGTCTTTCAGTCCGAACTTTAACCCAAGATTGGCAACAAAAGTAAAAAGTGTTTGGGTTTCATTTCATGGGCTTAGCAGCTGTTTTCAGGGATGGTGGTGAAGTCCAGTCGACTTAGGGCCAATTCTGCCTCCTGGGTGGTTCATCAGCACTAAGAACCCTGGGAAGTTACTGTTTCAGCCTCAGGGTTTGGACCCTGAAAGCTGAACGCCGACCGTGATTGTCCCAGCTGCACTGATGTTGTTGGGTGTGTGCTGTGTCATTCACTCCATTGAATCAAGGCTGAGAAAATAAATAAAGGAGCGCTCCTGAGTTCAAGTTTGTTTTTTTTGTTTTTTTATCATACACTGAATATTTAATATCTAACCACAACCATTACCAAGATGCTGACATTAAGCTCCACAGAAATGCTGCCAGTTAGCCAGCTAGCAATAGCAACATTTGCCGAACACATTCATGATATTTGTAACAACAACCGAGGTGACGTTATCATGCTACTGCGGCAGTAACCAATGAAAAGAGAGACTTAACATTATGTAGCATCAAGTTACTGACACATGGTGGAGAAGAAACCTAGCTGAGTCCAGCTGGAGCCATTTAGCAGCTTGTAGGGCTTTCCCCCTCAGCAAAGACAGACCAGTGTTGGCTCCAGCATCTATGGGCCCACAAATGTCCGACGACAGAGCGGGATTTGAGCCAGGTGTCCCCACAACCAGTCGGCCTCTGCTCTGGTCACATCTCTTGCTTTGTCGGAGCCTTTTCAGATGAAAATTTGTTTTTGTCAATGGAGGAGATTCTAGAGCCTGTGTCAGCTCACATGTTGCCTGTGTATTTACATTCACAAACATCCCACTTGAGGGATTGTGACATTGCTCTCTGCTCAGGACGTTATTACTGTGCTGTATCTTTACACAGAAAATAGTTTTTTAATGTTGTGTTATTGCTTAAAATCTTGTTTACATAACCTTTAATCATTTTAAATGGTGGTAAAATGTCAGTGTTGTTTTCAGCTTGTGTGACTTTAGATTAGTCACACTCTGACTAACAGGCCTGTGTAGACTTCACTGGCGGTTGTGGTGGAGGTGATGTTCACAGGAAGATGGGTAGCTCCACCCGAGGATGAGCTGGAGCTTGCATGAAAAAATGCTCCCCCACACTGTGCTTTTTTGGAAACGTGCAACTCTGCTGCTGCAGTGTATGTGGAGGGTTTTTGCTTTTGTACCTTAAAATATCACCAGGAGATCCTCAGTGAAACCTGCTCCCCACTTTTAACACGAGACACGGCCAATACTGCCTCTAAATGGGACCATCATCTCAAAGATGAACATCATGTTGTATTGAAGACTTGAAACTAGAGACTGAGACCATAAACTCGTTAGGAAAACGTTGACTGAGCTAATAAACTGTGTGAGAACCTCCTGTCTGAGTGATCAGATCTCTAATGGGTCCTCAAAGCATCGTGGGTGCGTTCACAGCTGAACTCAGAGCGGTCCACTTGAGATCGGATGTTGACACCAGATCTGAACAGGGACTCTGGCTTTGTTGTGACTGGAAAAAGATTCTTTTTTTTTTTTCTTTTGGATGGCACCTCTGTGGTGACCCCCCCCACCCAACAGGAAAACTGCTGTAAACCCCTGTGGACATCATTAGATGAATGATAATAATTATCAGCGATATCTGGCTTGATTTGAAGCTGACTCAGCACGTCGGTGTTTAAAAACCTCGTCGTGCTCCTCCTGTGACTAACACCACTGGACGCTGAGGCGCTGTTTTCACAGCTGCTTATTACCTGAATAACAACAGAGCTGATTCCTGTAATCACAGTCAATCAGATCCTTGGTGTTGGTGCCTTCAGCTTGTTGGTTGTTCTGAAGGTGGCGTCACACGCCATACAGATCCGATATTAGCTGTCTGTGTATTTCTGATGATGGGAGGGAGGGAGAGAGAGACAGAGACAGAGAGAGAGAGACTTGTCTTGGCCTGCACATTTTAACGGCCCAAATTTTTTGGCTGTTTTACTCTGAAACACACACGCAGGGTGGTAGTATTGTTTTCTCAGCCTTTTAAAGGGGAACACATCAGCTAAGAATTAGGCAGCGTATAGAAAACACACATCAGAGAAGTTCGGCCCAAAGACCTGGTTTCAAAAGAGACTTAAACTGTTTGTGTGGTAGAGAGAAAATATCCAATTTGACCACAGAGCTCTGTCAAAACTTTTAATAGCAGCCTTTGTTTATTTTTATTTTTTTTTAAGTTACTTTTTTTTTTGCCTCCATTGAGATTGCCACAGTGAGAGAGAGAGAGAGAGAGAGAGAGAGAGAGACACTAAGCCCTTATGGTACTCGCTCTAACAGGTGAGCCACTCGGGCGCTCCTAAATACAGCCTTTATATCTGTCAAGGCTTTAAAAGGAGTTTTATATTTTATGAAAAAGGCTTATTCAAGATCCATATCTTTCATTAAGTGTGGAGCCGGAGCCTGGAGGTCACGTTAGCTTAGCTTCCAGGGCTGCACGATATGAAACGTACGATAAAACATATGTGTGCATATTTTTACAGATGTACGATTTCAGATTTCGATCATCGTTTTTGCTTTTTATTTTCTCTGAAAACAAGTTTAAAAATAATGTTGATAGAGTTTTTGTTGGGCCTCATCCTGAACAAACATGTTCCCTTGGTTCCCAACAAATCATGTTGGCCTCAACATGGCCTGGACTTCTCTGTGGCACCACGACATTTAACGGTGCTAACAATGCAGAACGACAGCAAAAACCTGAAACTTGGATGGTGCACTTGGCCATATTGTGATTTTGATTAATTGTTCAACCCTATAACTTTGCCTAAAGACTGCACAGTAGCAGACTAGACAAACATCCTTCTTGCTGTCAACAACTTCTACCTCCTCCAGTCTTTCAGGCGTCTCCGCAACCATCAAAGGGATAGCTTGGGTCATCTGACGTGGGGTTGTGTGAGGTGGTCTGCGCAGTCCGTCTGTCATCCGCAGTAGATTCAGATCAGCTGAGAAGATGTGCACAGGCCCAGCGGCACCCGATGCCTTTTGGACACCGATGGAGTTTGAGACCACCAGGACTTTTCCTGGAGCTGCCTGTGTTACCAAACATATTATGGTTATGTCCACACTTGTTATATTTTTTTTCATCCTGAAACAATGAGGTAGACCCTCGTGGCCCCTGATTGGGTCTTATCAGCCTTGAATTCCAGTGGTGAAAGCAACACGAGTTATGTGAAGTGTCGCTGACCTTGTTGTCTTGGCTAGCAGCTGTAAATTCTGCATTTTAACACTACTACTGTCTTTTGTGTCCCTCGTTTGTAGTATTTTGTGCAGCCAAACAACTGCAGGGTCAACAATCTGCTTCCTGGTTACACTGACCCACACATGCCCAGTGTCCCTGAACGGCCATGTATGTTTGTTTAAGGTGTGTCAGGATGGAGGCTGATCATTTTTGATACAGAGCCGAAACACTAACTGGATGGAGATGATTTAAAAATAGAAATAAAGTGATGTGGACGTTGCCCTGATCACTGGACGAGATGGTCCAGTTACCAGTTAGAGAGTCGTCTGCAGAGAGGGAAGAACATGGTGGACAGAAGGAGGGACGCCCACCTCAACTATGCTAACCTCCCCCTGACTAGAGCTCCGTATCCCAAACTATTCCCATTACAGTGTGATGAAGTTCCTGATCAATAAATCAGGAACAGTTTGCCATTGTTGCTCATGAATGGTCTCTCACATCATTTAACCACAGGAACATCTCTGTCCTCACAAGCCCTATATCCTGCACCGAATGAGCAGCACGTCGTGAATCCAACTATCTGGACTTTAAAGATGAATCATGACATAACTCGAGTGCTTGTAATCTTTTGGCTTTAATGTTAATAACACCCGTCTTAGAACATAACTAATCTTGAGAACTGCTCAGCCTTTTATATTTGAACGGCATTTACTCGCACTCCCCCTCCGTCCAGCTTGCTTATTTCCCATCCTGGGTATCGGAGCTTCACGAGCTCTGAGTTTGTAGAAAGAAACAGAAGAACGTCTGTGTGTTGTGTCTCAATCTTATCTTAACAGAACAGTGTGTGTTTCAGAGGGAGGATCAGGAACCATCCCTCATGAATGACAGAAATTCTGACTGAGAGTGTTTCAACTTTGTCCTCTGATGAACTCTCCTCCTCATCCTCCTCTTCCTCCTCCTGTTGACATTAACTTTTTGTTCTGTCTGACTTTTTTTTTTTTTTTTTTTTGCCTGGTCAGCGTTTTGATTGCTCGCTGACTAGTCCTTGTTTACAGAAGCTGTAATGTTTACAGACTTGGCTGCGTGTTTCTGTGGTTCTTAATGTCATGAAAACAGAACTTGTTCCCATCACTGTCTGAACACACTCCGTGTCCAGAGCTTTGCTGATGTGTAGTAGAAGATAAGATGAGATGAGACGATGCTTTATTGGTCACAGTGGGTAAATTTGCAGTATAACAGCAGCAGAGTGAACAGCGCAAGAGAAGAAAATACTTATTACTTAAGTAATAATATAACAAAAATATAATAAAAGCTAAGAATGTGCTGTTCAATTAGATATTTATAAAACATACCTAATCTTCCAGTCTGATGCTCCTAAAGTCAAATCCAAACTAACCAGCCCCACATTGTGACCTTGAACTTAGCAGCTACTGTTTAAATTTTCTTTGTGCATTTTTTTTTTTCCCCCCAGACACGAAATAAGAAGTAAACTCCCAGGCCAGTCTGAGCCTGTGACCAAACAGTAATCTCATCCCGAGGCAACCGTGTAATTAAGTGGAGAGGGTTCTGGTGATATTGTTCAGCTGTCGGAGCTTTTGTTTAAAGTCGTACCATCATATTGTGCATCCCAGGGTCAGGGAGGGGCCGCCTGCTGCCACAGAGCTCTCGTGCCTCACTTCATGCACAAAGCACTCTGTCATTAGACTTTTTGAATTCAGACAAAAGCAACAACACCACACAAACTATAACAAGCGGTATTAACTGACAAGTTTTATTGTATAGTTAGACAATTGAACTGTTGTCTGTCACAAAGACCACCACTGTGGATCAGCTACATCTGGTTCCAGTGGTGACATATTTCCACAGCAGGCAAAAAGCATTAAAGTGCTCAGAAGGATGAATCAGTTGGTCAGTAAACGCTAAATTATGAACAATCGTTAAAGCAAAAAATCTAAACAAAACCAGCCGTCTGGACTTCTGGAACTTTGTGATGTCACAACAAAGCAGTCACCGCCCCCAAGCCCAGCCCACCTGGACCCACCGTCCAACCTTGCAGGATTTTAGTTTCTCTGAGTGTTTTACCTAAAATCTGCTATAATTTTATCTGCTCACTCAGAAAACAGTCGGCCAATCAGAAGAGAGAACACCAGCCTCATTGATCTGAAGCCTGAGAGAGAAGATGTAAAACTGCACTGAGAAGCTTTTTGGTCCTGAAACCACAAATACATCTTTTGATAAAACGATAACAATGTAAAATATTGGACCTTTAACTGTGTCCATCTTGAGCACATACTTGACAGACTTGAGGAGGTTGAGGCTGCTGGCAGAAAGATGTTTGGTTTACAGTGGTTAGTCTGCTGCCACTGTACATATTCATAATGTGAGTAATGTCAAGCCGTCACTTTCCATGGAAACAGAGGAAGTTGGAGTCTCGAGTTTCAGTTTCAGCCGTGGGCCTCGGTCTTGGTGTTATATTTACCTTCATGAATATTTCTGGAGCAACATTATTTAGAAAATTATATGCAGGTATGAAGATTATGTACAGCAGCGTTTTCTACAGATACAGCCTGTATTCCTTCATCCTCTCTAGGGACAGACTAGTCACCTTTTCTTTTTCACACTTTTTGTACAAATTCCTTGTGTGACGCAGGCAAACCAGGGCACACCACAAGTATTTCAGATATCCAGGGAAGCTTTTCATCGGGCTTAGCTGAGAGCATTAAAATGTTTGGGTCTGCAATTGGAGATGCAGGAGGTTAGAGGCCATGTTTTCCTTTCATACATACACAAACACACCACAACCGCTGGGACACAGGCAGCTCTGCGACCGCCACTGCAGGAAGTGGAGGAGTGGGATGAAGTTCCTCTGCACGCTACCAGATCACATCAGATGTTGAATTCTCAATGAGGGTTACTGAGTTCAGAGACGAACGACGACCTCTGGTGCAAGGTGATTCCTCCAGACCAGATGAGGACATATGCTTCTCTGTTTTAGACCTAACTTCTTCTGATGGATGGTTTGGTGTTAAAGGCCGTTGGTTGCTTTTTTTATTTGTCTGAGCTTCTGTCTCTGCTGAACTTCTGTAGCTCTAAAATTGGAGATGTTAAAGGTCCATACAGTCTAAAGGTAGATGTTAAAGGTCCATACAGTCTAAAGGTAGATGTTAAAGGTCCATATAGTCTAAAGGTAGATCTCCATGTGGTCTTTGATTATAAAGCGGTCTCAGTCCACAGAGAAATGCTCACAGCCTGTATTCGGAAACTGAGCCTTAAAACCAGCTGTCAGGACTTTGTGATGTCACAACAAGACGATCACCACATTCAACTGTGTCCAAGCCCCACCCGCCTGGACCCCCCATCCAGCCTTGCAGGATTTGTTTTATCTGAAATCTGCTATATCTTTATTGGATCAGCCAATCAGAGGAGAGGATCAGGTCTAGAGTTAGGGAGAAGCCTGAGAGAGGAGAGGAGAAGTAAAACTACACTGAGATGGGTTGTTTTTTTTTGGTTCTTAAAACCACAAAGGTATCTTCTTATGGCGATCAACACTTCAGACAAAACACAGGAGAAAAGTAAACTAGGGGGCCTTTAATCTTTTTTTGTAACACAATAAAAAATAGAACACCTCCAGCTCATCAATCTGCTCTATAACTGAGACTTGGTTCGTAAACATCTGACAGCTGCACATCTGTGTCCATGATGTTGTGTGAAATTCCTCTTTGTTCACTATCAGGAAACATTTGGTTATGCACAAGGTCTGTTACCTCCAGATGTCATATGTAATTTGCTCTGTGCACATTGTTTATTTGATACTTTTTTTTTTTTTTGTTTAGCTCTTTTTACTCAAGCTCCACATTTTCATAAGATGGTGCGACGAATACGCTTCTAAAAATAACCCAACATCTCATTTCCTCCATTATACAATCTCCAAATATTTACTTAAGCCTATCTAAATGTGATGTTTGGATCCAGTTTGTCTCCGAGCAGAAAATATGGGAATGTATTTCACAGGCTGCCTCTGTATCTAGTGCGTGGTTTCAAGTGAAATATTTACTTGATCCCATAATGGTGTCTCTAAAGGCAGCCAGTGTGACAGGAGGTACAGCCTGTAATTCAGCTCACATTAGGTTTTCAGCAGGTTGACTCTTAAAACGATTCCCTGCTGGAATTAAGCTGGTGTGAGAATTAATAGTCAGCAGATGGTGTGGTGCGTTGTTTATTGTGTACCAAGTTTCTAAAGCATATATACAACGCTGATGGATCAATTTTCCTTCATGGTTCATTTGGTAACTTCGCTGCATTTATCTTGGGCTTTTCTTGTCTTAACCACGACTCGGCCACCGTCATCCAGAACTTATTCTGCAGACTTGTTTTCCGGACTGACTGACAATGAGGGGCGTCGGACCTTTCAGTATCATTACAGTAGTCAAGGCGAGAGATAACTAAGGCCTGGACCAAGAGCTGGGTGGTGAACTGAGTCAGGTAAGGCCTGATTTATCTGATGTGCATCTCTAGCTCATACACATACTCTGATGCCACATCAGGAGCAATTTGGGGCTCAGCATCTCATCCCAGGACACTTTGACATGAGGCCCGGGGGAGTCTGGAGGTCCAGATGTTCAAATTTCTATTTCCTTTGTCGAATTGTTGAGCTTCAAAGTTAATTCAGCAAAACCTATTGTGTCATTCTTCTTTTTCTCTGCTGAGTCTTGTCTGTCTTTTGTAAATGAGAACTTTGCGTTTTTCATATTTGTGGAAGTGAAACTAACAGTAATCATCTAAATAAAATCACTGGGGTCAGTCAAAATTAAATGTTGCTGATGTTCACTCACACTTGAAGATGTTGGCTAAAGATAAATGCTGTATGATACAAGATTGAAGATTATGATAATGCATCGTTCCTTCACTGTAGTTTTTTTAAAAAGTAGACAACAGTAAAGACTAACCAGTGTGTGAGCACTTTATAGTCAGTGATGCATCAAGAGGCGAAGGAAAGAAGGCTTTAAACTCTGGATTCTTCTCTCTTCCTTTCATCCAGCTCTGCAGTAGCAATGCAAGATGTCACTGATGTGTGATCCTCTCTGCGGAGGAAGTGAGCAGCGTGGCGCTGATCCTGCAGCACCAGGCTTTGAGTACTTTGACGGCCTGGCTCCCAGCTTTAGTTTGCTTCTCCTTCTGCCTTTGGCACCCTCTCTTACACTGGTCTGAAATGCATTGCTCAGGAAAGAGAAGCCAGTCAACTGCCTGAGGTCAAAGTCTGAAACGGCTCCTCCTCCTGTGTTGTTTGGCCTCAGCTTGGCTGCTTGTCCAGGTCGACGGAGCGAGCTTAAGAGGAAGGTCGCAGCTCATTCCATATCTCCTCCTCTGCCGCAGCTGTGTTTATCACGAGATGTTTAATCTCACTGTCTAGCAGTGAGTCAAAAATGGCCTGACAGCTCAGCCAAAAAAAGCAAATGACTGAAGATCAAAAATAAGGAATGGTGGGATGAAGAGCCCATGCACTTGCTCCAAACATCTGTTGTGAAGTGTGGTGATGGTTATCAGATATGGGCCCGTGTGTTGTGTTGAGTGCTGGTATTATCTTCTGTCAGGAGGCCAGTTCATCTCAAGAGTGGTGTGGTGAGCCAAACATCTCTCCTTATCCAGATAAAGAGGCAGCACCTGACCATAATTTGATAAGGTGGCGACAACTCTTACTCATGGTGTGATAAGCCAGCTAAGCTAACGCACTCAAGCTGCATTGTTGTGATCTTTTATTTCAAATTATCACACCCTAATAAATAGACTGAGTCGAACTACTTTCAGACTCTGCTTTTACTTATTGGGCTTCTAACTTCATAGCTAAATTTTCCAATTTAGGGCTGTGAAACCAAAAAAATTAGCTCAAAAATTCCAACATTACCGAAGCTCATAGCCACACCTCTCATTAACATAGGCATTTGGTCCATTGTTAGCATTAGCGCGTTTGTAATAACAGCTTATATGACAGTCCAGAAGCTGATGCCCATTTGTTTACCAATAGAAATCAGATTGTCCATACACGAAGAGCAAAAATCAAAACAATTAGCTCAAAGATGCTAAAATTCTCCGTTGAGCTGCAAGATCAGGTGATAATTCTTCTTCAGTTATTTCTCTTTCATATGTTGTCAGTTCATCCACTTCTCATATAGAAATATTTATTAGTGCAGCTTCAAAGTTGCAGGAAATAGCAAATAACAACAGAGAGCTGCCTCTTAAACTAAAGGGCTGTGAAGCTGTATTCACTCTGTATTGATGCCTAATCTCTCTCTGACAAACATAATAGACAGAGGAGAGTGTTTGGAGATGGCAGAGCTGGTAGCAGCTCGCCTGGACTTGCCCAACAATAACCCCTTGTTGAAACAGCTGCACTTGCCACTCTTTTATCCTCCCCAAAATCTTACGAAGAATTAAAAAAAAAAAAAAAAAACTCCTGGCGCTCTGAATGCCAGAGCAGCGGTGCTGTCATTTAAGGACATGTTCACAGGGTATCTTTGGTGTCGTGACTCAGCCACAAGCCACTCGTCAAGGCAGCTTCCACTGACCCAGGGTTGGGAGGAGTGTTCCAGACACTAGACCACAGGGAAAAAACAAAACAAAACTAATTTTACCAACAGTGTCACTTTTTCCACCTTAAAAAACGCTGATTTATGCAACTTGCACTGAATAATTAAGAAGTGAGATATTTGCCCAAAATGGAAGGCATTTCCTGCATTGCCTGTTTGTTCAGACAGAGTTGCACAACTCTGCTGATTGGAACGTTTCCTCTTCACTTGGAGAAGTCTTTCTCTTACTCTAAGAGGATCTGGAACTAATCATAGACCCTGTTTTTCTTCCCCACTGCGTCCAAGGTTGACTGGCAGCATAATCTTGTTCTTATCCGCGGCTGTCATGAGTTCATGTTGGACACAAGCAGCAGCCACTCCTAGACAGGCAGCAGTGATTTCACTTGTTAGTGACCCAATTTCTCCTCGGTCGTCACCCATGATTTTGTCCTCACTGTGTTTCCATCTGAGCTGCTTAAAGAGGCAACGGTAAAAATAACCGTTTCATGTTAAGTGATTATTCCAACAAAAGACAGACTTTTGACAGATTTATAGTTGCTGTCAAGACAAAATCCTCTGCCACGATTGATATTGAGTTTAACATTGTTTTCCCACATAAAAAAAAAGTGAAAAAAATCCAAAACCGGGTGTGAAGCACATCTGTTCCTACTTCCTTAAGCCCCGCCCACCACCTGCTTGCTTCAGGTTGACAGGTGAAAGAATAGAGAACATCAAGATGGTCAGAACCAGAAGACGTATGTTATTGTGTAGTTAATTGGTTATGTTGTTTGTTAGCTTAAGTAACTGGCAGTGGCTGACACAGTGATAGTGGTTGTGCTAATGCTAACTCAGTATTTGAAGGAATAGCCCTAATCAATATTGTTGACGTTAGAGGAAACATCCACATTTTCGAGCCTCAGTCAGACCCAGACACACATGAGGAGGCTGTTGAGACCAGAATCAGAGACTAGCAGACATATCATAATAATTAGCATAATTAGCATCAATTATTTGTTTATGTTGTTTGTTAGCTTGTAACTGGCAGTGGCTGAAATAGTGTTAGTGGTTGTGCCAATGCTAATCCTGGCTCTGTACTGACAAGGTTTCAGGTTTATTTAGCCCCGCCCCCACAAGTTGACAGGATTGGTTGCTCAGATTTGTGACATATGAATTCCTGACTGTGTAAAACTGTTCAAGGTGGAAATGCTCAGTCGTAGGGTGATTATTTCACTCAACATGTTTGTGTTATATAAAAACATATGTGGACCTTAACAAGGTTAAACGATAGATTTCCATCAGAGGGTGTCAACGTTATTGTCAACACTGCCATATGTACAAGACATGTAGAGGGTTGAATGCAGTTTCTTTCAGATCCCTGTTGCTGGTGTATATAAGCAGGAACCAGGAATATAATGCAGCATTAAAGCCTGAGGTCACATTTTCAGACTCTTCTTTTGGACTTGCTGATGTTCATTTAGCAGGAATCCACTGCTGAACGTTCCCACAGCACAATGTGGAGGATCCATAATGAAGACACATGCTGCTTTTTCACAACGCTCAGATCCGGCTGGGAGATCTGTTACAACAGTTTGCAGCTTCAGGATCATCAGCGCTGGTCAGTGGCCTGTGGTCGGGGGAGCGTGGTGAGACTGACGACCGAGACAAATCGAAGTCCCAACAAAGTCCAGCGGGACACAGCTGACTCCCCGAGGACTCGGTTGAATGTAGTCCAGAGCAGATACCGAGTTAATGAGCGCGGTGCAGGAGGGGCAGCTTGATTCATGTGGATCAGGTCTCTGCTGTAAAACTCCAGCTGCTATAGTTTTTCGCTGTTGTAGCAGAAGGTCAGACAGATCTCCCAGGAAGAGGAAAGAGTGAGTTTGACTGTGTGTGTGTCCATGTGTGTTTCAAGATAAACGTCTCTGAAACCAGAGACGTGATTATTGATTTCATGAAAACACACACAGATACTGAGGAGACTGATGTTGGAAACAGGAAACGCTTTGAAAAGTATATGGATGTGTTCATATACTTTTGTGTACTTTTGTTGATTTTTGAGAATCGTCTGCTTCCAACTTTGAAGCTGTAGCCACGTAAAGAAATGTTATGTCCAGTTTGGCGTGGAGGAATTTGTTTATAGTCCAGACCTTAGTCCCATCCAACACCTCTGGGATGAACTGGAACCTCATCTGTAGTAGTTTGGTTGAATTCCTCCCAGGTAAATTGAGGCTGGAGATGTCCCCATACTTCTGGCCATGTAGTGTATTCCTTTACACAATGCTTCTGCAAGTGTCTTTGTATCTTTCAGCCCTCAAAATTTTTTAAATAGTTTTTCCATCTTCGGTGTAAATACTGAGTCACACAGGCGTCATTTATACTAACAGCAGGCTGCTGCTCTCAACCATAGACTGTACATAAAGATGGACATAGCCTCTGTGACTTCATCCGGAGTGGGCTGCTCCACCGTTGCCACCTTGGCCTGATGCCTCCTCGTCCTCAAACTTTAAACCTTAAACAGGGGAATTATATCAAAACTCTCGTACAGTCGTCATGAAGGAGAAAAGGCTGTAAACATCTTTATTTCTGCTGTAAAGTTGGACATTTTAACATGAGTCTATGGGGACTGACTCACTGCCCTTAGAGGAACAGCAGCTTTTGGTTTTGTTAGTGTTGGCTTCTTTTTTCAGCCTCTGAAGTTGATGCTTGCTCTGAACTCATTAGTCCATCTGGAGAAAATTAGTGCTTTCACAGTTAAATAATCATTATTTTATGATTATTTTATTTGCTTTTTTACGTCTCATGTCTTATGTTGACTTAATGCTTGATGCTACCACATGTGCCAATAAACAGAATATAGAGATTCTTGACTCTCACTTTGGTCTTTGAGAAGTTAAAACATTTTTTTGTTTATGGCAGATGATAGGATCCAGTATTGTTAATGGACAGTGCCGCTCATCAGAGTATTATAACTGCTCCACAGACTGAGCAGTGATAACTTCCTCTTCACTCTCGTCTCGTCCAGGTCACGGGGAATGTCACTGCGGGGAGTGTAAGTGCCACGCCGGCTACATCGGCGACAACTGCAACTGCTCCATGGAGACGTTGTCCTGCATTTCAGACGACGGGCAGATGTGCAGCGGGCGAGGCAGCTGCGTGTGCGGCCGCTGTCAGTGCACCGAGCCGGGGGCCTTCGGAGATACCTGTGAAAAATGCCCCACCTGCCCCGATGCCTGTGGCACTAAACGGTAAACACACCACACTGAAATGAGCAGCTCACAGCAGTGATGGAGATAAAGGAGCATTCATATCAGCTGATGGAGGAGGCCAGTGGGTTCTTTGTATGAGAAATCAGACTGACGTGCAGCAGTTTGACCCCAGGGACCTGCTTCAGTGATGAGACCCAGTCCGACAGGCGACCGGGGGAAAGGTCAGATCATCAAACACATCGAGTCCAAACTGAAGTCAAAACCCTCTCATAACTCACTGACTGATGGACTTATCTGAGCTTTGAGGACACAGTCATCAGAGCGTTGCTCAGATAACTCTCATTCCATTTGTGACCCTAAGAACAGAAAGCGTTGCCTGTCCGTTTGAACTTGCACCGCTCAGTGTGGCAGCTCGGGCTCCTTGGGGTCGAGGGTTAAAGGCCTATCAAACGTCCAGTAAAGAGAAAACTCCTCTGTGAGCGCAGAGTCGCTGCATTCACATGGCTCAGGTTTACCGAGGCAGAGGCCGTCTTTACGGAACGACCTTTGACCCTTGACCAGACTAGGGCTTAGAGACGGGTCGTCATGGCTCTATCTGCTGTGTGTGTATCCAGTTCGCTGGTGTTTGACAGATGAAATGAAGCTGTGACGGAAATAAATCATCTGCACTCACAGCAAGAGAGGGGCTTTTTACAACCCACCTCTCTGGGCTTTTTTTAGTTTACTATGTTTAGATGTGTTTAAAGGACTGAATATATATGTGAACCTTTGAAAAAACCTCTCAAAAAATTAGAATCATGGAAAAGTTTTTTTTTTTTTTTTTTTTTTGTAATTTAAATTAAAAAGTCAAACTTTCATCTATACAATATTCATTGCACAGAGTGAAATATTTCAAGCTCTTTTTGTTTTAATTTCGATGATTATGGCTAATGAAAATCAAAAATCAGTATCGTTCTTAGGAAATATTTATTTCCTAAGAACGCCCACCTGGACCCACCGTCCTTCCTTGCAGGATTTGGAGTGTTTTACCTGAACTCAGCCACTCTGACTGACCTGTTGTTACTAGAGCTCCTGAGAGAGGAGCAGTGATAAAACCACAAATATATCAACACTTCAAAATAAAAGACTGGAGAAGTTAGAATATGGGACCTTAAAGATTGAGCAAACACCAGGTCCAATTCAATGTATTTTTGTTAGTTTAAATATTTGACAGCTCTGAATCAAGAAGAAACAGGAAGATGGCTTTTTGTTGGTATATTTTGTATAGTACATCTTTTACTATATATATAATCAGTTTATTAGCTAAAACTAATGTCCTCTGTTACAACCACCCTGCAGTGAATCCTCCCTCATGAAGGTTATGATGTTAGTGTTGAGTTTTGCTGTTTGTAGTTGTTGGATTCAGCACAGCAGCAGAAACAACCTCCTCCATAGTTCATGGTAGTGTATAATATCCTGCGTCACTGAATCTGCTGTGGCTGAAAGCTTTGGACAGACGTTGCACAGCCTGTCGTTCGCTTTTTAACTGGTGTCTGTAAAATGTCCCTGAAGCCCAGAGCGACTGTGTCGACATTGCTCACTGATGCACACACTGAACGGTCAGTAATTGAAATCGGTGGCTGCAGCAGTTTATTTGTTTTGTGTGCTGCACAGTTCTCCCACTGTCGAGCTGCTTACATCTTTCTGCAGAGACATTTCCAGGCGAGCAGTGGGACATTTTCAACAGCTGGGGCACCAATAACAAACAGCATTCAAACGACACATTCAGAGGATTGTTGCAGGCCGTGCACAGAGTCCTTTCTAGTCTATGAATACAGATAAAACAGATGCATGCTCATGTTTTTCCTTTGAACCTCTCCTCTGCTTCAGGGAGTGTATCGAGTGCCGGCTCTTCAACTCAGGACGACTTGCAGACAACCAGACTTGCCAGCGCCTGTGCAAGGATGAAATCATCACTGTGGAGACCCTCAGTGAGTACACACACACAAACGCACTCACAGAGCGGCTGGCTGGCAGAGGAAAGTATTCACATCTGTAACATCTGCAAGAGTTTGTCTTTTCACATTACAAAACCCCTCAACTGTCACTTTTTATTTGGCCTGTCACTGTGATTGTTGTGGGTCCCTGCCAGAGGACAGTAAGTCATCCAGAGCCTTCGGTTAATGTGACACATTTAACACCTGCGATGCTCCAAGAATAACCAGATTTTAAATATTCACACACAGGCAGCGAATGAATAACAAGATGGAGCATTTTTAAAAAAACAGTTGTTTTTTTTTTTTGTTTTTTTTTCCTGTTTGACTTGAAACACACGTCTGTAACTTCTGCTGCCAGGGGTCTCTTAATCAAAACAGTAACAAAAGACGGCATTTGGTGGCGTGGTGAAAGAGCAGGGGATCATGGGAGTTGTTGTCTTCACCACCAGGTCGTCAGCTTCCCCCGGTTTGATTCCTTCAGTGTCAGTGGTTCAGATTACAATCTAAATCAATATTAAATAAATACATAGTTACAGAAATAAATACAGCTATGAAATAAATAAGGTAATAAATGTACAAAAATAAATAATAATAGATAAATAAATATATGAGCTTAAATACTAAATAAATAGCTATACAAATTAATAAATGAATTTATTAATAGCTTTTTATTTTAAAAGAATTTAAACAAAAAATATATATATAATTATATCAGAGGACTTTTATTTTTAAAGGCTACATTTATTTCCTAGCTTTTTTTTATTTCCATCTTTTATATTCAAATGAGGGGGTGTGGTTATCTGACAAATTCAGACCAAAGCAACAGCACCAGCTCTGAACTGAGCGAGAATAAACTCTGACTGTGGCGATGATACAAAAATCAAAGAAGAAGAGGAAGAAGTTATTTGATTGTTTGTCTGATAAACTTCAGATCCAGACGTTGAAGAGGTTTTTTACCTGGAGCTGAATTCTCCACAGACGTCTCCTCCTCTTCATAACAAACAGACCAGGGGATTAAAACCAGCAGAAACACTGAATAAAACAGTTTCACTTAAAAAACCGCTGATTTACCAATGTAGTTCAGTGGACACAGGTCGTCTCTGAGCAGCTGGAGCTGAGCTGTTTAACATTTACTGAGTTTGATTCTCTGATAACTTCAGATCCAGACGTCCGAGGACTAAAATCCTTCACCTGCTTCAAATAAAGAGCTGAAAACCACCAAGATGGAAAAAGTGGATCCTAATAACGTCTCTTAAAACTGGATCAAAATCATTGTTAAGCCAGACAAACGCATTGTTGCAAGAACACAGCTCAACAACATATAGAAAACAGATCTGGTTGGGGTTTTTTTTTTTAAACAATTATTTAGCCTTTGTTCACTGACCGGTCTCAAACTTCCTCTCCAGCCTGTGGACTCACATCAGACCTCAAACGCCTCAGATTTGTCATGAAGGCAGACTGAGCGTGCACCGGTCGTTCTTGCCCTGATGTTTGTGCGAATACGTGGCAGGTGTCACTTTGGGCCTCTCGCAGCTCCACGGACACCGTCGCTCCACACGGCAGGAAGCAGCGGCCGGCCCCGGCTCAAACTGCCCCCCCCTCCCCCCTTCTTCTGGTTCAAAGAGTTCAGTCCATTCAAGTATAAAATCCTCCTCCGTCCTCGCTCCTCTGCAGGGAGGATCCACCCACTGAACAAACACGTGCCTGTTGCGCAGCCTATGTCATTTTACAAAGCAGAGAGCTGGAGTCTGAGTTTGTGTTAAACCATCGGTGCTTCTGTGTCTGAAGCTTTTTTTTTTTTTTTTTTTTTTTTTTTTTTTATTCGCCCCTCGCAGCCTGCTGGGAAACAATGAATTCATGGCCTTCGTGGCACAGAGCTGCTGCGCACAGGACTGTTGGTCCTTTGTGTGTTTACTTACAGAAACTATTATAAGACCGTTCCATATTGGCACGGCACGGTGTTGGCCCAGATCCGGCGTGTCTCATAGCATTCCCCGCTAGTTCAGCCATCTGACCGGTCCTAATGGGCTCCACATGTACATTCCAGATACTTTGTGCATGAAATACAAGGGGGTGGGGGGTGGGGGTGAGTGAGCACAGGGAGGGGTGGACCACAGCAGGCTGACCTCACCCCTCCCTCATGAGCTTCTGAGACATTTGGGGTGATGAAGATTGACTTAAAACACAGCACCCAGATTATTAGTCTTTTTTTTTATTAGTCCTTTTTTTGTGATTTCACAGCAAAGAAATTCAGCTTCCGTGACAACGACCAAAGAGCTTTCTGTTCGTCTGCTCACAAACATAAACTAAAGAAAACTAAACGTAATTTGCAGATGAGGCGACAGATCAAACACGAGACTGATACGTTTCCACTTCTCTCCTTCAGAGACCGACGACCCCGGTGCCGTGCTCTGTCTGTACAAGACGGACAACGACTGCGTCATGAAGTTCACCTACTCGGAGCACGCCAGCGGACAATCCATCCTCACCGCCCTTAAAGAGCCAGGTCAGTACAGCAACAGCAACAACAACAACAACAACAACAACAAATTAAGTGTATTTTCCTTTTTAAGTCAGAATTTGAAACCAGCTGAGAATCAGTTTCCTTTGGTTTGCGTTTCATGCTGCATGAATCAACAAGGACCGGAGGGTGTGGTGATTAATAACTGCACTGTCACACAACAATGACAGTGAAGCATGAAAACAACAACTCAACAAACAGAAAAGTTTCCACAGAAAATCATGTTGTTTTAAACAATTAATGAAATCAATTTATGACAGTAAAAATACATTTAAATAAAATCTGACGCAGCCTGGTGTCATTTACACAAGTGAAGATTAAGGACCTGCCCAAACCCCCCTAACTGTCCCGTCACTGTACTCCCACTCTAAACCCACTCATATTCATTGATAGATAATCACAGATTATATCAGTCTTTCCTGATGTTAAGTTATATTTAAACTATTTAGTTTCACTTATAATAAAATCACATCAAGTGGCGTCAAAGTGACGCCTGAAACAAACGTCCATCCGGCTCACTTTGCGTCACCTCCACCTGTTTCTTCTTCTCTCTCACCTGAACACCTGCACCAAACTACCACCCAGATGGAGGCCCGACCCAAACGCTCTGGGCAGGAGGGTCTTTGCTTTCATTCCCTGACTCTCCGTCCCATTTCCTGTCTCTTCCCACTCTCCTATAAATAAATAAATGTCCCCCAAAATAACTTGAAGCTGTGGGAGCTGTATGAGAGAGGTCACTCAAAGGAGGAGGACCGTGGTCCGGATCTAGATCAAGACTTAAAATCCATTAATCGTTGAGAATTGTTCAACTTTGACAAAGTGTTTCTATTTCAGCCTGTCATCATTGTGTTGAGACTGTTTATCATATAAATGGTTGAGGCTGTCGGCTCAAATAAACTATAAACTCTGACTAACTTTGTGGTTAAAGAAGAAAAACCTTCCTGAGCTTTGTTTGAGGAAATTTGTGAATCTTGCCCTCTGTGACCTGACTGAATCCCTCTGCTCTGTGGTGATGGGACCCTCTCTGTCTTCCCCCGTGTCAGAGTGTGGTGCTACTCCTGACGCCCTGACGGTGCTGCTGGCCGTGGTCGGCAGCATCCTGCTGGTGGGAGTCGTGCTGCTTGCCGTGTGGAAGCTCGTCATCACCGTTCATGACCGGCGAGAGTTTGCACGTTTCCAAAGCGCTCGCTCACGAGCCCGATACGAGATGGTAAGATGACCACCTCCCCGCTCACCGCCACCTGTACACTTCACCACATTCACCCATGTGAGGCTCATTATCACACTCCTCCTGTTTCCTTCACCCTCAGGCCTCCAACCCTCTGTACAAGCAGCCGGTCTCTACACATTTTGTAGAAACAGATTTCAACATGTACGGAAAGTCCTACAACGGGGGGGTCCACTGATCCCTGAGCACGGGGCGCGGCAGGACCGGTCCGACTAACAGATCCCTGGAGGACGGAGCTGGAGGGGGGTGGGGGGGTTGTGGGGTTGTGGACGGAGGACTGAACACACTCATCCCTCTGCACGGTGCACAATGAGAACAGAGGTGAAAAGAGCTAGACTGTGTCCAGGTCTGTGGCCTTTTACAGAGAAGATCCCAGCCAACCACAGACAGGACAGTGATCTGACACCTTTTTTCTTCTTCTTCTTCTTCTTCTTCTTCTGTGTGCTTCGCTCATTGGCGGAGGAGCAACTGAGCATGGACTCCACGGTCTTGTTTAGAGAGAGAAAGTAGAGCTAGCAGTGAGAAACTCTCTGAAGTCCATAACTCCAAGCACATCAAGCCGCCACTCAAGACATCCACTTATATTTGTATATTTTTATAAACACTAAAAATGCCCTTTTTTTTTTTTTTAGTCTAAACTATGCACCAACCAGTTGAATCTCACTCACAGGATTATTAAACAGCACAGACGCCTGAAGGTGCCTCCATGACGTCATGGTACTAACATTTACTAAGCAGCAGACGTCTCACCTTCACTTTGCACAGAGAATATTAAGAGTCAAGTCTTGTAAAGATTAAAATTTTCTCTTGTCGTGTGTGTGTGTGTGTGTGTGTGTGTGTGTGTTGTTCTATGCTCCAGTTGCACTCCCTTCTCTTACTCTGGATCACAGGGCACCAAGTAAACCCCCCCCCCCCCACACACCTCCAACCTCTGAACCCTCACAGATGAAGACCAAAACCAGCATCACGGTCGTCTTTCAGGACTTTGAGACTCCTCTGCTTTGTCTGTGGCTCGTTTGTTCCTACTGAAGACGCTCATCACTGAAAACGCATCAGAAGTATAAAGTTTTATTTTCATGAAAAGCTAAATGACATCAGAGATGTTCTAGACGCTGCGGAGCGTCTTGGTTTTCATTTTGGCGGCCATCTTAAAGCTGTGTCACATGGTCTGGAGATTTGGCGTCTTGTCTTTTTTTTTTTTTTTTTTTTATGCACGACATAAGATATATGCAGAAAAATAGAGGAAAGACCTGCTGATGTAATTTTGACATCATACCAGCAACACGACACAAAACACTTTCCACCATAGTCTGTGTGTCAAAGCTGAATCTGATGTGACAGAAAAAAAATATATATCTATTTTATTATACTATAATATAAAATGCAGCTGCAAATGGAGACAGTGGCATTTTAGTGACATTTTCTGTCAAAATTAAATCAGAAATGCGGGGAAATTGAACATTGAACATCTTTTTCTAATCCCAGCTTCAGGCTGCTTTTCCTTTTTCTTTACACTGTAAATAGAAATGTTTTGGTTTTGTTGGTTGGAGAAAATGTCACCTTGGGCATTAAGAAATTGCGACAGGCATTTTTCTTTTCTTTTTTTTTTTTTTTTAGCATTAGCTTAGCATACGTTAGGGACGGTGAATGTGGGTGGGACTGACTCAAAGAAAACTGGCTGTGGTGTCTTCATCAGTGTGTTTTTGGAAACACTCTAATTGTTAGTAGAGTAGTTTATTGCTGGTTTTTTGTCTTTCCTTTAAATTTATTAATAAGAAAAACAAGCCCTCACAGTCAAAGACAACTGCTGGTGTGGTATCTGCATGAGTCTTGCAGCCACGGTGAGACCAGCCCTGTGCAGTAGTTTGAGTTGAGGCCGGTCTTGGCCTGAGGGCGAAGGGATCCAGCTTGTGACTGGAAGGTCGTCGGTTCAGACTTAAATCCGCGAGGAAAGAGCGAAAACTCCTCTGTGGTGCCTTTGAGGGCCGTTAAGCTGCTTCAGCGCTGCTCAGGGGCCAGCGGCTCAGACTGCGGTTGTACTGTGTGAATGTGTAAAACCGGAAGTGAAACTAAATAAAGGTTTGACTGGCTGCTACAGTGCGAGTTCGCTGTGACACTGCGTTCATCCTGCCAGCTGTGGGCGAGGGTGGAAACGTCAGGGAGCCTCAGAGGACAGTGTCCAGAGTCATAAATCCACCGAGGGGGGAGTCTGGGTGAGGGAGGAGGTGCTCTGTGGCCTTTTTTTTTTTTTTTTCATGGTCTTACAGTGAAAGTGTTAGGGACTTGGAGTGTGTGTTTGAGAGATGAGTGTGTGTAAATAATAAAGCTTGGGTACATGTACATACAGTGCCAAACGAACTGACCACGTTTTTGACTCGGTTCGGCTGTAAAACTCACCGGTCATCGTCTTCTTCAGCTCAGACATGAATCATCAGCTCCACCTGCTTCCTGTACTGAACTTTGTCACGTGGACGGACAGACGGCAACACAACATGTTGATGTTATACTGCACACAACAATAAATCTGCTTATGTCAAACGTCAGAGACTCTGTTGTGTTTGGCTCAGTCCTGTGTGATGTGTTGCTTTTTTTTTTTTTTAATAGATTTTTTTTTGTTTTGTTTTGTTTTGTTGCTAGGCGACACCTGGTGGTCGTAGTGATGATGACAGGAGCGAAGGGAAAAGCGCGGTGACGTAGTTTATAGAGCAACAAAGCCCACGTCCACACAGGAGAGTGGTGTTCGATCCCCATGTGGAAGTACAAGTTAATGATGTTTCTAATATCCATGACCGTACGTTGTTACTATTGTAACCATGACAACGAAGTTCGACCAATGTTCAGGAAGTACTTAATTTAACCGAATCATCAACTCTACCTAAACTTAACCAGGCCATGACTGTTATTCTTATAAGCGTGGCGACAAAGGTAGGTGCACCACTCTCGGTACAGTCCGCCTATCTATTACTGTAACCATGACAACAAAGGCCTGGTACACCTGCCGCCGTGTGGGCGTTATTCGAAGGGACACTCCTGTGAATCGTAGCAGCCTCCAAAAATCATCATCCCAAAACTTCACTTCAGACTTAATCACATTATGGGTTTATGTTTCATTACGTTCTGTGGCTTTAGTTTTAGATCACATTAAACTGTATGTTGTAGCTCACAGTCCCAAAGACTACTCGGAGAACTCCAGTGTCCAGTCTTGAAGTCTGGCAGTTAGTGACCAGTCAACCCACCCCCCCCCAGTCAAAGCAGTAACCAGGCCTTTAATCCTGCTCATGTTGGAGGCCTTGGCTGCAATAGGAGGAGCAGCATAAATCGTAGGTCTAATTTTAAATATCACATCTCTGGGTATATGTGTGCACACTTCAGTGTAGTAAAACATCTGTTTGCACCACTAACTATGCTCTTATGTGTTTGATGTGTGGTCACGGTCAGGAAGGCTGCTCTGCTGCTGTAATTTACACCTCTAGGTTTGATGCCTCTTAGATATCATGGTCATGATGGAGCTTTTACAAAATGACCCTGTAATTATGTTCAGCTGCTTTCTTCACATTAACATGTTTATTTTTATGATTTTTCGTGTCTCCGTGGGGCCGTTATTGTAGCAATGTTATTCACAAATGTAAAAAGTTGTTTTTCAGTTTGTACATTTATAACTTAACATCTGAGTGTTTGTAATATATCTGTAATATCTGTCTATATATATGAAATGTATATATCTGCAAATGTGCACACATGTAGAGATTCTTCCACACATTCATGAGTCTGGACACATGATACAGATTGAAATGCAGTTTCCACACATTTGGAAATAATATTACTCCAATAAAGGTCCCACATATACCTGCTGTTTACATCTTTGGCTGTAAAAACCTCACAGATGAAAGTAAAACTTCAGTATAGAACAAATCAAACACATGATCAGAGACTGTTTTTTTTTTTTTTGTTTGTTTTCTTATACAAACTATATCTCATCTGACATGTGCAGGCTGACTTCAAACAGCTGTGACGCAGAACAAGTCAGTGTTTGTTCTGTTATTCCTGAGGTGAGCTCATAACTCTCGACTGGGTGAGAGTCGTCCGCAGGTTCAGGTTGAATCGGGCTGTCGGGGGCAGACTGACAAAAATAAACCTTTAAAGCATTGATGTTCAGGAATAATTAGGGTAAAGTAGAGGTCTCCCTCTCATTAACACAGTCAATGTGTCCTAATTAGCCTGTCACACAGCTCAAGGCAGGGATGATGGGAAATTGATTTTAGGGAGTGTAAATAGTCTCTGCTGAGTCCACGTTTGTTATGTTTTAGGAACCAGGCCCTTCAACCTGAGCACGTTCTCCACAAACACACTCACTGGTTTATTTATATTGTGTCTGTATATTTAATACTTGTACAATCGAGTGTCTTTATTCACTTCTGATTTTCGCAGAGATTTTAAGGGGAAGAACTTCATGGTGTTAAAAACTGCTGTTAAACTGTGTCCGGTAAATAATAATTGATCGTTCATTTACCCACAGTATACCCCGCGACAACGACGTTGTCCTCAGGCTGAAATAACTTTACTTTTGTAATAAATTTAAATTTATTTGTCTGATATTTTTGGTCAAATACCTTCAAGTTAGTGGTGACGGTCACCAGGAAATTAACGTATGATGGTGTCCCCTGTAGTCTAAAACACAACTGTGTTTGTGTGTGTGTGTGTGTGTGTGTGTGTGTACTTCTTCTTGTGTTATAATGGACAGTTGGCCGAGGATCGTACGTTCTCCTCTGTCTCTGCAGGAGAAGCTGTCTGACCACTGAATACTAATAATTGAATCGTTTAATTTAGGAGGTTTTTCGTCCACATGCTTACAGTTTATATCCTCAACATTTTTGTTAGCCTTGCATTTTGAGTATCACTTCTTTTTTCTGTTCTTTTCAGTCTAACTGAAACTTCTAAGAGGATTTGGAAATTAAGCCACATCGCACCAAGTGCTCTGCGGAGGCACTGACTGTACCGAGGGTACAGTCAATAACTGGCTCATCACCGTCAGCTTTGGGGTCAAAGTAATGGTAATTGTGTTTAATGGTGGAAAAGGCACTAGAGTGTTCACTTGGAGGAAAACTGACCAGAAACCAGTGAGTCAACCAGTGAACTGACCGAGTGATGTCAGTTAGCTGACATTAGCTTAGTCGCTGGCCACACCCGATCAAGTTTGACCGTATCAGCAAAATTGCATTAAAGTGGAAAATTATCTTAACATTTCATTTGTAAGAGAAAGATTGTGTTATTTCTCAGTTTACAAATACTCTTAGTTCTGCTTTCAGTGAAAAATCACACAACTTTCCATTTTTAGGAAGTTTGTATTATTTTTGTATTAAATTCCGGAAATTTAGTTAAATTTAAAGCAATAAAATTATGCTATAAATGAACAAAGTAAAATAGCAGCCTCTCAAATTACTGCCACAGTAGTTGAACAAAGTTACTTTCCACCTCTGTGGTGTTTTACTCCCCAAATATGAAATTCAACAATACTTTCTAATCCCAGTTTATTACCAGAAGAGTATAGATGTTTCTATTATGTGGAAATTTTGCTCTTTTCATCCCTATGCAGTGGTGAAATGTAAAAACCGTGATGTCCCCCCTTAGTTTGTACAATCTCACTTCTTTTCACAACCAGCGGAGTTGCTCCCTGATGGTCAATGGATAGAATCTACGTCCACTTTTATGAACAGTCTATGGTGGAGACCAAAATCGGAACTAAAAGGGTCCCACAGTTCAGACCCTCTCCCTTAATCCATGAACCCAGCAATTATAAAATGCCCATTATAAACATAGTCACATCTGACAGCTGATTGTCCAGCTAATGTATGACACAGTCTTTGTTAATGAAGTCTTTCTCTTGCAGCCAGCATAGACATTTGTTTCCCTCCTTTCTGTGGAGCATTGACCTCTTTTTGTGATGCAAATGTTTTGGGTAAACTTTGGTTTCGTTCCCAGTCTGGTCTGAATACCGAGAGGATTCATGAAACAGGGTTTTTCTCAATAAACTCCTGCATGTGTGTGTCTCCACCAGTCCTGTCTGTGGGCGTCCACATGCTTCTGATGAGCACTGACCTCACGTGGCTGCACCAACACATTCAGACCATGAGCATCACAAAAGGGCCGCCAACCGTGCAAAACAACATTGTCAGAAAGTAACAATGTTTTGACCTTTGACCTCTTGTTGTTGAATGCTGTTATTGTCAGATTGACCTGAGAGTTAGGTGTGAAATATGTTGCCATAGCTGCAGTAATTTTAGTTTATTTTGATACAAAAAAAAGTATTTTAAGGAGTTTGTGACAGCCATGTTTATTTGTTTGTAACATTACATGTCCCTGTATTGTCTTGTTAATCTACACTAAACTGGAAGCATATTTCAAATCAATTGACTATTATAATAGTTATTTTTCTGAATGTATCAGGTACAAATAAAACAGCTTCTGGTTCCCGTTGGAACCTAAGCATTAATCTCCCAAAAATACACCAACAACAAAATTGTGACCAACTTCAAGGACCAAATTTAAAAACCAAAATATAAAATTAGAAAAAGAAATTGGGAAAAAAAAATTGTATCTTACAAAAAGGGAACTGTGCACGTGTTTCCTTTTATACTTTGCACTTCCCTTTATTAAGCATATGTTATATTACTTTATTATAGTTTTTCCTCCACAGATGACATAAAGGTACATTTGTTTTCTAGTCCAGATGGGACAAGAGAAGTCTCACCCCTGATTCACACAGTGCAATAGACAACTTGATGATAAATCAGAGTAGAGTCATTGATCATTACAGCATAAAACACATCTTATACCGTGTAACTGACTTGGTCTGGAGCTGTTGTTCATGTGTAATGATATTTTAACTGTGTGGCATGAGTTTGAATTCAGGCTCTGTTCAGTTTTAATATGCACAAACGTTATTTCCTTGGTTTATTATGGAAGAACTTGTCTGCAAAGAGCCCTGGCCATCGACCCCACCCAGCACCTTTGGGTCTGAAATGGGATGGTGACTGAGGACCAGACCTGATCACCCAGTGTCTGTGCTGGAGTTGGGTAGAGCTGGAGAGTGGAGCCTGTCAAAGCAGCAGATTAATTCTTGAGAATGAGAGATTCAACAATCAAATGTGGGTTTAATATTAGGGTGTCCGTATACTTTAGGCCATGTTGTGCACTGCTACATGCTAATAAACTGGGTATTCAGAGTCCTGACTCCTTCTCAGTGTCCTGCCTTCTGCTGCCACCTAGTGAATAGAAAGATGCTTGTGACGTTAGTTGAACGCTCCCAGAGGAAACAATGTGTTGAGCAGACATAGGGACTCTGGATCGCAGCTGATGTCTTTTAACCACCAGGAGGCGCCAGCACTTTTATAAAGTCTTTTAAAAGCTCCTCTGATCCAGTTCTTCACCAGGAGGATAAGGTCATTTTAACAGTGGCAGTAGGTGTTGTGATCTTCATAGTGCCCAGACCTGGATCCAGAGGTGTAAAGTAACTAAGTAGATTTACTCGATTACTTCTGCACAGTATATAGGTACATGTTACTTTATGCTATAGTTACTATAATTCACAGTATTCATGGATAATTGCAATTAAATTATGTAATGTATGTTATTCTGAAATGGGAAAATGTGTGCAATGAGTATTTTACTTTATATTTTAATGGTAATGTTTATGTAGTTCAACTTAAAGCTGCAGTGCCTTTTTTGGCCACTAGAGGGCAGAAAACACAATAGTGACAAATCATCACCTTTTAAGTTGATGTAAAGAATTAAAGTCCGAATGGTGAATTGACTGCACTTCTCCGGTCTTATTGACCATTCAAAGCACTTTACACAGGAATCACATTCATCCACATTCCTTCCTACTGTAACTTAAGGAAATGGATTAAAACAAGACGATGTTGAGGAGTTTTTTTCTGTAAACTCTTCAGTTCCACTGGTGGAGGGTGTGTATGCATAAGTGTGCGTGTCATCGACCACCAGAGCGAGAAACACCGCCACAAGCTCCAGTTAAAGTTTTACACACGGCAGTGCCAGGATGTTAAAACCCCCCCCCCAAAAAAAAAAAACAGTCCAGAAACAAAGACTCTATTATCCTCTGCATCTTTTTCTTCCATTGATCCATCCATCCTCTCTCCATCTGGGACGGCTGACATCCATGTGGAGGTAGTTTACAGTAACAGTGTGAGCCTGAACAATAAAACAAACCCTGCCCCAGAAACGTGTTTGACATATGTTAGGGGAGGATTTCACGTCATTTCAGGGCAGTAATTACACACACCAACACTCAAGGATACTCTCCACAATTTCCTGGTACAACTTCGAAATAGGTCAAGCTAACTGGGTCTTTCACAACTACACAAAAAATAAGCTAACCTGCATGTTTTGTGTATGTTCAATATCTAAATTTAGACAAATTGAGCATATAACAAATAATTTTAAAGCTGCAGTAACAATGTTTTTCCAGGCCACTGGCTGTTAAAACAAGGTAAACACAACACTGGCATCCCTCCTAACTAAATAAATCCGGCCAAAATCTGGCCCAGTAAACGTTCGGTTCCACTGGGCCAGATACAACATGATCATTAGATGCTGCTTCCACGTCTAGACCAATATAGCAGTATGGGCCAGACTCGGTCCAAGGACCTAAACTTATGTTGTTATCACCATGATGTAGATATTCAGAAGTTGCCTATGAACACATACAGATATGGAGCCACATATAGATTAATTTTGAGTTGTGTTTTAGCCACCTGGCTGTCAAGTCCAGTACTTATTCTCTTTTAGCTATGAGTTTGGTCACTACCCACACAGTCATTTGATTTATTGCCAATACAACAATATTTATCACCACTTTAAAGCTGCACGATTAAGATATATAATATATTGGACGAAATGGCTCATTGTAATATTTTAGGTGTCGCTAAATAGTGGGAAACCCATAGAATATTATATCACACAACTCCCCTCAACACTGGGTAGCACTTTAGCACCTTTCAGCTCATTGTTTTGGCTTTACGGCCCACAACGTAACTATTTCGATTCTGTTGCGTTTTAATTTTGTTGCTCCCCGGACAAATACCAAATAAATAAATGAACAAATAAATAAATACAAATAAAAACAACCAAAGCGAAAAAGTTAAAGTTTATATATATTAAAATTTAATTTATCTGTTATCCAGAAACATGACTGTACATGATAGTTAGCTTACATTCACGTACAGCTATCAATCTGCTTGGTAGATAATGTTAGCCATCGAATAACAGCATTATGAGACGAAATCGTAAAAATGTAAACATGTTCAGCTTGTTGTGTCTTTCTGACCTTAAGGGGTGAGAAAGGTTAGCTAGTTAAAGCCAGCTGGTAAAAGCTTATTTAACCTAATTTTCCTGCCGTTAAAATCAGATTTATTGCTTCAATATCTTTGTCGGTGAGTTGGAGGAACCTGTGGTCATAATAGAAGGAAAAAGTGCTAAAGTAACTCTGCTAAAAGCTAAAAGCTAAAAGCTAACTAGCCTAGCTAAACAGAGCAACAGTAACTGCTGTCCCAGCCTCTGAATCTAGAGATGCAGATTAAGGATATTACGAAGAAGTTCCCCATTTTTTTCTATGTCCCTTAATCAGTGAAAGTTTGTAAAGATTACTCAAAATGTAGAATAAAAATACAACATTGTCTGGATAATTTACAACACATTCATAGCAACAGACACAGACACACTAAAGCCATCACAGAAGCATGAATCAGTTTGTGATTCATGGTCTCATGGTTCATGGTTCATTCATATGTAAGGTAACCAAATGAATCCTACAAAGACATGAACGTGCAGCTGGTACATGTTTGTAATTTACATTCATCATTTATGATGTCTTCGCTTTCAATATATAACGGTTTTCTTTTTAATTTGGATTTTAAATCTCAATGTCAGTTTAGTTTCAGGAAAGGTTTCTGGTGCTAAGAGTAAGAGCCATGTCAACATTATGCTGCCTTTCCTTCTTTTTCTGTGCACATTAAAAATTATTTTTCTGTATTTATTACCCTCAATGCAGACATGAAGTCAGTTGTAAAAAATAATTTCATGTGCTTTTATTGTTGTTTAATCATGATACAGACTCCTCCCTCCAGGCTGTGTAACCACTTTGCCCTGCTCTAGTTGTAGGGCACATGGAAATGATGATGAATCTCTTATGAAAATGCAGTTGTAATATACAGTGTGTCACAATTACTGTGTCTCAGACTAACTTTCCATGTGTGGGTTTGAATGGGAGAGGCACTCTGGGAATTAATACGGTACAGATCATTTCCTCTCAGATCTGGAACCAATTCACTCATCTGTGTGTGTGTGTGTGTGTGTGTGTGTGTGTGTGTGTGTGTGTGTGTGTGTGTGTGTGTGTGTGTGTGTGTGTGTTTGCCCTTTTACATTGATCTGTGTTTCTAACAAAAGGACCTATCATGTTGCAAAAGACTGTGCTTTCTGCTCAGAACTGAAAAGACAAGTTGTTGTTACATGTGATTTTTCTAGCAATATAAATGATATAGAAAAATTATATACAATGAATTTCATTTAATTGGATATAATTTTCTAATTGTTTATAGTTGAATATACAGATAACCCTAACACCCACAGATCATTAACCTCTGTTTTGTAAGACGTCTGGTAACACTTTACTTTAAGTCCCCGGATTAAGCATTTACAAGTTAAACAGTTAATATATTCACTTCTGTAATGTAGATTTAAGCAGATACAAGAATGACAACATAGTTGTAAAAATATAAAATATTATTAAGGACTGGATCACTGACAGCTGTTCATACCACGTCTGTAGTTAGTTGCCAGTACAGCTTCACTATAACAAGACAAGATAATGATACAAGATGCATATTCACTCTCTTTAAGCTCTATTTTTGGTCCCAACCAACTCCTGTGGGAAATATCTGGCTGTCCACAAGCTAAATGCTCCGAAATGTTCAGAAGCTATAAGTCACCTTGACTTTTTGCTGTTTGGTGCTTGGCAGGTTGTACCAGACCGGAAGAAATCACATTAGGTGGAGAAGGTGGAGCTGAGGAGGAGGGAGGGGTGGACCCTGTCTAACCCTAATCCAGATCCTGCTTTATGGTCTAAAAACTAGAGACTGAGAGAATAAACTCATGAGGTAAATGTGTGCTGAGTTAACAAATCAAGTGAGAAGTTGAGCCATTTTCACATAGACACAATCTTCCTCTAATCTTCTCTAAACAAATTCTGCTGTGGACTGGATCAGCCTCATTGACGCTGTGAAGAAAGTCACCTTATCAATTTCCAAACTGCCAGGAAAAATATACCCACGCTGATCTGAAACTGTGGGAAACACCTAACATCTGGAAATAACCTCACACATGGTGCTGTACGTTATTCCTTTTTCTCAACAATGCCCCCGTCACCCCCCCCCCCCCGTGATTTGAGTTGTTGAGCAACTACCCTGAAAGGACTCTGCAGGAGAGCTCCACAGTTTCCCCCATTAAAACACAGATTCAACACAAGAGATGATTCTGCATTCAAAACTTTGAATTGATTCAGCTCCATTCATCAGTATTATCATATCACCATGACTCCATGTTTCCATGTGAATTCTTCACCCAGCTCTGCAGCTCTACAGGTTGATTTGGCCTCTTTGAGCTCATTGGTTTGGTTTTTGGTTCAATATGATCAGTCCCAGTGCACAGGAAGCTAAACAAACTTACTTAAGCATAAGTTGTACAGTGTACGGCCCCTCCACCTCACTGGGGTCTATAACTTTCAGAAACTGTCAGAGTCTCACACCCACCCCCTGCTGTGATTGGCCAGCTGTGGAGGTGAGAGAGGAGCCTGAAGACTTTCTGTGTGTGCGCCAGAATTGTTCCAGATGTGGACGTAGCATTCGGCCATTAAGACCATCATCACCTAATTCTGAGTGTAGCTGGGCCTTGATCCTCTCTCCACGGCCCAACCAACACCAAATGAAGTCAACAACAACTTAGCTGGTGTAAGACAAAATGCAACTTGAGGTTCGTCAACTGGAGGTGGAGACCAAACCAGAGCAAAAAGGTATGGTGTTTATTCATCATTCATTTCTTCCCTTGTAGCGCTGTATTTTATCTAATGACCATCAGGGGACGAAACCGCTCATTGTAAAAAGAAAGTTGTATTGAAGTCTATGTGAAAATGTATGTATTTTCTAATGAGTTTATAGCCCCAGTCTCTAGTTTTTAGACCATAAAGCAGGGTGTGGATTAGGCAGCGAGGCTACTATGCGATTGACAGACTGTACCACCCAATCAGGATAGAGTACAGAGCAGGTCAGCTCCACCCCTCACTCCTCCTCAGCTCCACCTTCTCCTCCAAATATGGTTTCTTCTGGTTTCAAAAACCAAGATGGCGACAGTTCACTAATCAATGAGTGATGTCTTCATGGGTTGCCACTTGTATTGAATCTATATTAAATGTTCTTTATTGATGTAAACATTAATAATAAAAGATATATCTTCCTAATGAATAGTTACATTTGCTCTACTTTAAGTCTATTTTATGTTCATATCTTAATAGACTAAAGTCAGTTTTTTCTTTTTTTGTTTTGAAGTAATTTGTTTTGTTGATGATTTTGCTATGAATTAATTGGAAATAATGTCTTTCTTTAAATCTTTTCCATCACAGCTGAACTGAAAGTGGAACGGAACAAAACGTGTGAATACTCAAACAAGTGTCCATAAGCTGCAGTTAATGAACAAGCAGGACTTGAGGGACCGTACTCGGTAACTTCCCGCCTCTCCTGGGAGGTGAGGGTTTGCTATATAAAGCCAGAGGCAGCAGCAGCAGCAGCAGCAGCAGAGGGGCAGAGGAGAGAGAGAGAGAGTTCCTGGAAACATCTGGACACAGCAGCTGCGCACTGACGGCTGCAGGATGCGCGTCTTCGCTCTGCTCTGGACACTTGGCTTCCTGCTGAAAGAGGCACAGGCATGGGGCTTCAAAAACGGAATATTTCACAACTCAATCTGGCTGGGTAAACTGCTCTTTTCTCAACGTTAGAGTTAATATAGAATAATATAGAAAACATGTCAACTGAGGACAGGAGTCACATTTTTCTCCTTTGTAATGAAACTGACAAACGATCTGGATACAAATAATCGGAAATTCAACATCATTTAACTAACATGTTTTACTTAATAATAACTTTTTTAATTCACCAGACTCTACAAATAATATGTTCCACTCAATTTAAACGTTATTATTGCTTTGAATTTTAACTTGTATCCAGCTTCTTCTTCTACTTTGTGTGTCTGTTTTTGCAAACACAGAACAACCGATCTTTACATAGAGGCATACTGTGAGAAAACATGAGGGATTAATGGGATATATGCAGCGGACCAGCAGCTTCTCCTGTTGCCAAACTGCATGTTTATGACCTGGCTCAGTCGTGCACGAGGCCAGTAAACACTGAGGAATGACCTCATCATCTCAGCTTTTCAAAATGCAAACACAGCAGAAAACAGTTCAACTTTCTGCTTCTGAATCAGATGAACACCACAGCGTCAAGTCCCACTGCATTTGTATTGATACATGACTAAACCAAGCGGCACACCTTCATCTCTGACTCTACCTCTTTCTTTATATGTTTATGAGGTGAGAGTGAACGGCTGCTGTAGTAACAGAGCAGTGTTTCATGTTGCTGATGGCTTCACATGCACTGCACCTTATTAATCACGCAACTTTTCTCCTCTGTGCCATATTTCATAAACTCTGGGAAGCTGCTATGGCAGATGTAAACAAGGGAAAAGTGTTATCAAAGTCCCATTGAGGTCAAAAGCCTCATTTGTGAATGAGGCATTGATCCTGGATGGCAACATAAGAAGTTTCATGCACTGTGGAGCTCCCCATGCACTTCAGACACTAATAAAATAAAACTAAAAAGCAGGTAACGGTGTGGTGAAGGCTAAAGCAGCTGATTGAGTCGTTTGCCACAGACTTTACAGCAGTGGCTCTTGTAGAATGACAAAACGTCAACCTGAAGCTAATTTCTCAGTGCTTTCTGCCTAGTTTTGCAGTCATGCGTGCGTAAAGCCAAAACAGGATCAGCAGAGGACTCCCCGCTGTGGAGGCCGGGGAGCAAGTGACCACATTGTTGGTGAGCTTCCAACATGAATTTGCCCCTTCACTGTTTCATGTTTGGCTCGATTTGACCTTCGCTCTCTCTCGCTGAAAACACTGTCACTGAGCTTGAGTGTGGGCCCAGTGGATGTGAGTGTTTGGACGTCACAAAAGTCCAACCACATCTTTTAAACTCGCAGGTAGCTTGGATACAAGTGAATGTGGTTGCTACTCAAAGTTTCACCTCAAAAGCTCAGACAGGCCTTTTCTCTCAGACTTGATCTGTTTTTTCAGCCTCTCTTTTTTTCTTTTGCTTTCTCTCTCTTTGACAGAGCAAGCAGCTGGGGTTTACCACCGGGAATCGCGCAAAGGGAGATACCAGCTCACACTTAGAGAGGCAAAGGCTGTCTGCAAGTACGAGGGTGGGAAGTTGGCCACCTACGAACAACTGGAGGCCGCTCGGCAAATAGGTCTGCAGAGACCCACTCGCAAACACATCAGAAACACAATGATTAAGGGAAGCGTAGGGACTCACTCAAGGCTAAGAGGCCGTAGCATTGCTAACAATTCCTCCCATTCATTAACCTAATGCTGTCCCATAACCACCTTACAATATCAGCCAGTTGTGTTTATCTTGGGTGTACTCCGCCCTCACCCAAGGTCAGCTAGGACCATATAAAGATAAAACATGTGGCTAATGGATGGATGAAGGCATCCCTCTGATGTAACAGTAGTAGGACATCTCTTAACCCACTGGAATGCTTTTACCATGAAGAAAAAGAGGTTCATATGTTCATAGGCTAAAGGTCAGTGAGTGAAACACTTCAGCTCCTCTGTTGAATGACTCTATGCCCAATTTTTACCGGCCCCGGGAGTATTGTTGAAATAAAAAAAAGAAAAGAAAAGAAACCTGTTAACGCCTTCTTGGCTTAGTGATCTCTCCGGGATTGGATCCAGCCCCCGGCTCTGGCATCACTGTCAGCTGAAAGTTCCCCCACCTCCATCTGCCTTGGAGGTCCCTCTTTTATCTGGGCTGCTCAGGCTGGGGTCTGGTCATTGTAACTCTGAAACCATCAACACTGAACCCATCAACACAAATGAGTGTGAAAATAAAACACAATCTCTTTTAATGGTTTTCAGAAGGTTTGTCTCTTGTTGGCAGACTTGAAAGAAAGACTTCTTGTGGTTGGCTGATTTCAGTGCTATATATTTTACCTTTACAGATACAAGTACCTTCTGATAGATAATTGTTTCCATAGAGATGTATCCTGTGTCTTTTTAGCAGTGTCTATAGGTTTAAAACAGCCCCAACAATCACCGATAAAGTCAAGCAGAATGTACAGTCAAGGGACAATGTTCACAGATGCTTTATTTTGAAAAGTTTGAAGTTCAAGCCCTCTGTGGTAACTTTGCCCTTGAAAAACAGATGTTCTTCTTCTCTTGCTCAGGTTTCCATGTGTGTGCAGCTGGATGGTTCGACAGAGGACGTGTTGGCTACCCCATCGTCAAAGCCGGCGTCAACTGCGGCTTTGGGAGGGTGGGCATCATCGACTATGGATACAGGCTGAACAAGAGCGAGAGGTGGGACGTGTACTGCTACAACCCAAACTGTGAGTACACATTTCATACATAACAGTGGCTTTACTTAATACGTTTACTTAAGTCCCCATTAATCCATATTTTATATAACAAGCGATCCAATGACTATGTGTCATGTGAAGGTTGTTACTTGTCATGAAAAGCCAACAGAAAATTAAACTCATTGGTTTGGTTTTACTGTTTTATGAACCATGTGTTGGTTTTGTATGGTGCTACTAAGGGTAGTGAAGTAATGTATGATGATTTAATGATGATTTACACATGATTTAAAAGCCACAAGTCGAGGAAACACAAGTTTTGCTAATTGTGAAAATAGACTGTAAATAAAAGTGGACGTAGACTCTGAGGCTGTGCGATCGAGATTGCATATTGTGGACATGGAATAATAAATATAGTTAGTTAGTGACTACAGTTGATGAATGTAATATCTAACCCCACTATCTTATCTTGACAGCTTTAACTCAATAATATGATACTATAACAATCTGACTGGGAGATTCTGCAGTATTTTATAATCAGACACGACCACTTTACGAACATGTCAACAACCAACTGCCTCTTGATCCATCTCACGGAGACAGAGGTTTATTAGAACCTTGTAGCTGAAAATTTGGTTGATTTGAATTAATTTAGTTGCCACGATGACCCAAAATCAGACAGAGACACCCATAAAGATGTGGATTACACTTAGTTCTTCAATTAAGTTTGAATGTGAAACTAACTGTTTAGATGAATCAGTTTGTTCAGCATTGCCAAGGAGGACTTGGGTGGTTTTATGTGGGGAGGGGAGCCCCGGGCCCCTCAGGTTAAGTAGTCATCAAGTGTGAGGCTCCACAGACTCATGGTTTTGTCATCAGGACAGATGGTAGAGAACTAAACCAGGACAGAGTGGGACCACAGACAGAGCCAGGACTGTGTGCCCTTCTTTTTCTTTTTTTTTTTCTTTTGGTCATGACGCAAAGCCACAATCTCAGTCCCGCACTTTGAGTTATCACCGTCAGACCAAGAATAATGAAGTAAAGAGGAAGTAAAAACAGTCTGGATAAGATGTTGGTGGAGTTGATGACTGGCTCAGTGATAACCAGAAGGCAGGCTGGTCTGCGTTCCTGGTTTTAAAAAACCACCACACCCAAAGGAGTCTGAACGGCAGCTTGTGACATTAATGTGATTAAGGTTTCACTACCTGCTGTTGAATATTTAAATGTTAGTGACCCTGTTCAAAGAATATCCTTAAAAAAAACACACACACATACAAACTCAGCATCAAGAAAAGTTTAATGTCCATCAAAGAGTGCTGGGAATTTGTCTTTTATATGGTTCATAAGCACAGAGTTAGCGTTATAGGAGTATAAGAAAACAAGCCCCTGGGCACATACAAGTAAAATGCTCCTTACAGTCCTATACACATAACAACTGCAAACCTCTCTTTGTGGTCTTCTTGTGTCCTTCAACTCTTTGTAATCATTTCAAGGCTGTTTTTGATAAACTTTGTAGTCATTTTATGTCTCTTTCCAATAATTTTGTGTCTCTTTGTGGTCATTTCAGGCCTCTTTTTAGTAAACACTGTCTTATAGTTGTATTACGTCTCATTGCGGTCAGTTTGTGTCTCCTTGTAGTTGGTCTCTTTGTGATCGTCCCACATCTTTCTGTCGTTACTTTTCATCTACGTGTGGTCTCTCATCCCTGAGCTCTTTTTTCTTCAAACCAGAAACACCAGGTCACTTCATACAGAGTCTCTGTGCTATGAGGCTCTGACATATTATCGTCTTGAAAGGCTGATAAGTGAAGCTGTTAGAAAACGGTTGCATAATTACACATCCCCTTAAAAAAAAGCTGCTAATTGCTCCACTAAGTTCAGCCGCTGCTCTCTGACTGTGTCTGTGCTGTGTTTGCTGCTGAGGACGTTGTGGACAGTGGGATTTTTTTTAGCTTTTCACTGAAAAACATCTGGAACAAAACTGATGGGAGCAGGGAGAGTGAAGCAAAAATATATAAAATAAATGCTCCAAAAAGCTGAGAGGAGTTGCAGATTTCTGGGTTGTCACTAATAACTATCTGAATAACTAATAACACAATAAAATATTGACTACAGCAGCTTTAAACTTGGTTGTTTAAGAATTGCGATCAATGGGTTAGTTTTATTTTGAAATGGCGCTCTCTGGTGGACAACCTGTGTGATTTATTTCAAACCGCTTTAAAATAACATTGACATTAAATCAGAAATAATTGTGCTGTGTGAGAGTTATAGTTTTATAACTGTTGCTCACTCGTTCCTCAGCTCTGCATCTCTCTCTGTCCAAGTCAGACGTCTTGGCTGAAGCCTAACCCAGTGGTGGACGTCAGCTTACAACCTTAAACAAATCCACAAATTAGAAATAAATTCAAGCAACATTCTGTCTCACATCCCTCAGGGACGTCTGGTGGAAAAGCTCTTGATGCCGTTGTCACCGGTCTCAACATGTGCGTTTGATTTCCTTTACTCAACATTATTCTGAATTCATTTAGCGCTCACACGCTAGAGACAGACCCCCCCGCCCCCAAAACCAAAATATCTCTTGTGTGGGATCCCACCAGCAGATTAAAGGAGTGCATCGTGGGGAATGACTCCACTGGTCATTTCGCCTGAGAACAAAGACACCAGATTTATCCATGACTCCAGTTCACCGTGGTCCAGAGCTGCCTTTTACTGTAGAGATATGAAATGTGTCTGTGTTTAATCATGTAAATCAACATCCTTTATAAAATATATGTGAATGAGTACGAATGTTGTCTTGTTCAATGTCTGCCGAGATACACAAAAGCTCCCTGTGACTCCACACGGGGTTGAGTATAGAAGGTAAAGACGCAACCAGGATTTATTTGGATTTTTG
Source organism: Rachycentron canadum (assembly GCA_038496675.1). NCBI lineage: Eukaryota > Metazoa > Chordata > Actinopteri > Carangiformes > Rachycentridae > Rachycentron > Rachycentron canadum. The sequence continues at coordinate 2,816,136 of CM076658.1, forward strand.
TCACGTGAACCGCTGTGTATGAACTAACACCACTGTTCACTACATGCACATTTGCAGACGTTGAATTGTAAAAATATGGATAAAGTCCGGGCAAAAAAAAGTTTTATTACACCACGTCATTGAATTTATTACAGTTCAGATTTAGAGGTGTAATGTTTTCTCATTTTCACATTGGTGATGTAAGCCTTACAATCCTTCAACACATTTAACAAGGGAACACAGGATTCAGGACAATAATAAGAATTAAGGACACGGGGCATTAAATTAAAAAAGGATAAAGACCACCAGCATCTATCACATGTAAAATCAGCTGCTATTTCATCTTTTTGTGAAATGTAAATTGTGTAAAACCTTGAATCAAAGTTAGACAAGTGCACAAAGTCGTAGAACCAACTTTCTCCCCAGCTCAATAAAAAGACCATTATAAGTTAATATCTGTCTATGGTCGTTGGCAGTTCACAGGGTTTCTTTTAGTAATGAAGCAGCAGGAAGCCAGAGATAGTGAAGCAAAATGGGACTGTTTGTAGTTTTTAATTCAGTAATAGTATTAATCTTGCTCTGGCTCGAGAAGGTTCTTTATTTTAGAAAGTGTTGTTTCAGAGGTCCTGTGTTTCATTGACTAAAAACAGATTTGCAGCCTTGGTTATTTTTTTCTCTGACATCCCATGGTTTCCTGCTAAAGACAATGGCTGCATGTTGCTCATGTGTTTTACAGCCAAGGAGTGTGGTGGAGTTCTGACGGATCAGCAGAGGATCATTCAGTCTCCTGGTTTTCCAAAGGAGTACCAGGATGGACAGATCTGCTACTGGCACATCCGTGTCCGGCTGGGCCAGAGGATCCACCTCCGCTTCCTGGAGTTTGACGTGGAGGACGACACGGCGTGCATCGCAGATTACCTGGAGGTGTACGACAGCTACGACGATGTCTCAGGCTTTGCTGGGAGGTGAGAAACGCTGACTTTCCGTTTCAGGTTTAATGTGAATTTTTAAGTTTTAAGTTTAATGTGAATTTTTAAAATGTTCCTTTACAGGTTCTGTGGTGATTATTTACCTGACGATATCATCAGCACAGGTGAGATGTCAAGATACAACATTATATTTGCATTTCTTTAATATAATATTTGCACTGATGTATGTGACTTTTTCGTTTTGCAGGAAACGTGATGACGTTAAAGTTCCTCTCTGATGCATCAGTCACAGCAGGAGGTTTCCAGTTACAATATACTACCTTTAATGCATCTCTGTTGTCAAACAGTGACAACCACTCTTTTGACTGACGAATGGTTTGATACACTGATGTAATCCTGTTGCTGTATTTATAATGGTTACCTCTTTTGCTGTAAGAAATGAGTGTTTATCGCTCATTAAAGGAATAATTCTGATATTGTTTTATCGTTGTTCATGCCAAAGACTTACACCGCTACTGTTTAAGTGAAAAGTACTAATAGTTATTGCATGCATGTAAAAAAAAAAAACCAACAGTGCCATTTTACCTGTTTACTTGATACCTATAAGTTCCTGTTTTTTCTTGGGTTCAGTTACGGGTTGTTTAATACTGGATAATATCTTCTGGTTCCATGTATCTGTATTAAATTTTAATTCCAGTTAAAAAATATATTATTTCACAATTTCAAACTTTTCTGAAGTAAGTCCTGACACCATCAACTAGCTGCTGCTTCTTTTTGTTTTTATCATCATCGCTGTTAGAATTTTTTGAGCAACTTTATTTGGCAAAGTCATCGTACAGATAAACTGCAGATCCAGAGGCAAACATGACAAATAATAACGGGACAAGGAAAACAAATAACAGGGCATACCTATCAAATTAGTGCATCAATTTGAAGAGAAAAAGGAAATAAATAAAAAGTTAATTAAAGAGAATCAGTCAATGCACTGAATGGTAAACTAGATATATAAAAGGATAAATACTTTGAGTGAAACTGTAAACTGTGTGTCAAAGATTAAATGAAACAAAGGAAAGTATTGACATGTTAAATATATCATGAAACCAAAAGTATCAAGACAGTGCTAAATGTGTAGGTAACATGTAACCCAGCAGTTTGAAGGGTAGTATTTGCTAAACTTTGTACAGTGGGCTAGAAAAAGCTACTAACGTTTGGGCCTTAATTACACAAATAGACATTTAGCTCTCTGAAACTCTAATATTACAAGGGTGGCTTTAGTTTCTAACTCCTGGACGATGTACATTACACAGCACCGGTAACATCAGCTGCTAACTTATGAAATGTGGAAGCAAAACGGTGCCACAAACATTAACCAGACATTATAAACTCAGAACAGTTTTGAACGGTTTAGAATTAACATGGATATTATTATTATGATGATTATTGTAACATAATATAAGTGTCTCTGATTAGTGATTATGGCTGTTTTATACTTTTATTCTTCACATGGATCCAGTCATGTAAATCAGGACACAAATAAAGTCTCAACCTGGTGGTGATGTGACAGCTAAGTTGAATTATTTGTCCTGGTATATTTATAGATTAATAGGGTTTGTTGTCAGTTGTTGCCTTATTTTTTTTTATCTTTAAAAAATATTTGTACAGTGTTAAAGACCTGAAAAGTTGTGGGGTCATAAACACAAACAGGAAGTCAGCGTGGGGTTGTTTTAATGATCATTTAAGGTCTATGGACGTTATTGAGCTTAACGCCGTCGTCTTGCTGCTCTCCTTATAAGGCAAAAAGGGGGCGGGCCCGCGCGTGACGTAGGAAGGGTCAAAGGTAATTTCGTACGTCGGCGTGGTGGTTTGGCGCCAGCCAGATTTCGCGGGGTAACAGCACAAGGAGCAGCCGAAGAGGGAGAAGGAAGCCGAGAAATTCAACACAAAGCGGCCGACCTAGGCGTCTCGAAGGCGGGAAGGCGAAGCCGACAGCCGGTGCCCTTCTCCGGCTTTGATGCTGTGTCACTTCTGCTTCTTGGTTCTTCCCCACTGAGCTCGGAGAGGAGCCGTCGGAGCCGCGTCCAGCGTCCAACCAGCAAAGTGTAAATATTTGTTCGTTAACGTCGCGTGTTCACCCGTCGGTGAGTCCCGACAACGTCTCCTCGCCCCGGGCAGGTGAGGCGGGGTCGGCGGCCGCGTTGTCCACCCGTGTGTGTCCGTGTGTGTCCGTGTTTATCTGTGCTCCAAACTTTGCCCGCTAGCTGCTAACTGCAGGAAGCTAGTGGAGGCTAGCAGGCAGTTTGCCGGTCCCCCCCCCCCCCCCCTCATGGTTCAGGGCTGATTCCCGGGGTGTCTCCACTGACCTGGGCTCTGAGCAGCTGCGTCTCTTCCTGCACTGTGATGACCGATGTTTTATCAGGACTCCGACTTGTTTTGGTTCATCTGCTGATGTGATGGCCTCTGAAAGCATTAAACACACACACAGATGAGATCATTTCCCTTTGAGACATGGTGTCTAGATTCTGACAAACATCACAACCTTAACTCCTTGTTATCCCATGTTTACAGCTCTGTGGGGGGGGGGACCGGGACCGGGACCGGGACCTAAATCTCAGAGGTATAAACATCTGTTTTCTGTTCCTGCTTATTTCAGTTCACTGTGTCAGGTGCAGGGCCAAAGATTTGCATCAGGACAAACAGACTGTAAATGCACATTCATACTGACTCCAACAGGCGTTGAAGCCCTTTCTGACTGATTTTCATTAGAATTTCATTCGATTAGAAAAAGAGCATGTAGTTGAAGATCAAAAGATGTAATAATCCGAGAAATGCAAATGAGCTGCCATGTCATTTCTAACGGGAGACAAAAGAGAGTCGTTGAAGTTAGACAGGCGTTTGAATGACTACTTCCCTGTGGTCACAATAAGTTCAGCGTCACAACGCCGTCCGTCCTTAGCTCCTTGAATTGAATAAGGGGGAAAACTCGCCAAAAAAACATCACCAGTGTGTAAAAATACAAGAAACCTCATGAGTAGCAGCAGAGGAAGGATGGTGATGATGATGATGATAATAATAATATAATGATACAGGAGGGTGTCGAGCAGCTCCAGGACGGCTGATGGTCCAGTACACAGAGAGCACAGGTCGAAGATGATAGACCAACTTCATTTAACCCAGTTTAACTCTAATAAAAAGGCAGTGGAAAATGAAATCAGAGTTGGAGTAGACCTCAGCCTTTCTGTGAGTTTGATCCAGATTTTTGATGCAGGTTAAGTTTCAGCCCAGGTCTTTATGCTGCTGTTTGTTTTGACCTGGACCTGCTCTGTCTTTAACCCTTAACCCCCAGTGTCTTACTCAAGGACAGTTTTGAGCTCAGGCTAAAACTCCCACTTTTCTGCATCTCTTATTTTTTTAAAGGCCTTGAGGAGTAATAATGATGGCGACGGCGGGGCCTCCGAGCAGCTCCAGCTTCCTCCTCCTGCTGGAGTCTCTGGAGGACAGCGCTGCTGGACAGTCCGAGAAGACAGACGCCTACCTCACCATCGCAAAGTAAGTCACCAGTTTCCAGGTCCTCCGCTGTCCTCAGTTAGTGCTGGAACACGAGCGAGGAAAACAACTTTTATTTTTCCTCTGCAGTCGGCTCAGCGGCGAGGAGAGCCGCCAGTTTCTCCCTGCAGTTGAAAAGCACTTTTCTCGTTTGGGTAAAGCCATCTTGGTGAGTCTTTTGCACATTACTGACCATGTTGATGGAGAAGCTGTTTATATAAGATGCCTAATAATAATAATATTTTATCACATGGTTCCAGGCTCACATAACTAGTACAAATGCGGAGCTAAACCAAGCCGCCCTGCAAGCTTTAGGGTTTTGTGTGTACCACTCCCATGTCGTCTCTGGAGTCCCTGGTATGTTCATTTACATTTTTATTCATCCTCACTATTATTATTATTTTGTAACAAAGTCCATGGGGCTGAAATCACTGCTGACGGTGATGCTCTTCTGTTTTGTTTCCCCAGAAACCTTGGCTGTAGATACACTATCAGCACTTTGCTCCCTGGTGGTAAAGTCGACAGACAAGAACACGTGCACCAGGGCATTATGGGTCATTTCCAAACAGAACTTTCCTCCAGATGTAGTCGCCAAAAAAGTAAGCGGCGTCTTTTGAGGTGAAGTAAGCATGAGATTTCGTGAGCTTGTGCAGAAACGGATGAGCAGTGCAGTCCCACTCCAGTTCCCCAAATAAAGTCGCAACCAAACAAGGCTCCATTTTTCGCCTGCATGTGTGAAAACAATCGATAACTTAACACAAACATCCTTATCTAATAGACCTTGGTTACCATAGTTACAGAGGTGAGAAGTTTGGCCCTTCAAGTTTCAATAGAATTTAAACATTGTCTCACAACACAAGGTCTCTGACCTGCAAAATATGAAACAGACTCTTAAAAAAAAAAAAAAAAAAAGAAAAATCTTCCTTGACTGGACTGGTTTGTTGATCCATGCTGCTTCTTCTGCTCAGGTGCCGTCCATACTGGGAGCTGTGGAGAGCGTGTGGAGCAGAGACGACATCCAGTCCTTAGTAATGGAGCATGAAGCCCTGAACGTTGTCATCAGGTAAAAAAAAAAAAAAAGGGTGAAAGCAGTATTGTTGATGCCCAACGGGATGTGAATCGGGTCCAGTCTGGGTCATATTTTTACAACCCTGGAAAGTTCATTTTTCTTTTTTTTTATGATGATTTGGCACCGTGAAAATACAATATTCCCAAATTGCAGATGCAGTAATGTTTCTTTTTAATTTGTTGCTTTTCACTATCTTAAAGTTTAATGCAAAACAAATCCACAGGAGATGCAGCTTCCTTTTCCCTCAACTAATGCTAACGCTGTGCTCAGAGATTGATTCTAACTGATAATTTACAGACTTAAATCAAGTTAAATAATCTTTAATCACATGCACTAGACTGGCTTTTCATTACTGCATTTTATTTTAAGTTAGCGATTGTGACGCCCAGGCTCAAACGTGATTTTTTTTTTTTTTTTTTTATCTTTGTACATTGATGCTGATTGTGACCTGCTTGTAAAGGCTGCTGGAGCAGGTGCCAGTCCAGATGGGTGACGGAGCAGTCCGCTGGGCGAAGCTGGTCATCCCTCTGGTGGTCCACTCTGCCTCCAAGGTGCGTCTGCGTGCTGCAGCAGCCATGGAGATGGGCATGCCTCTGCTGCTGGAAAAACAGATGGAGGTGGCTGCAATCATGGAGCCAATGATGTCGTCTGTGAGTATCAGAACGCTTCATACAGATATCTCTGCTCAAGATGCGTGATTCACTTCTTGCCACCCGATGAGACACAAAGGAACTGAGCGATGTGAGTCACTCCGCTGATGTAGCTCTGCCTGTCTTCACAGAAACTGATCCCAGAGCTGCAGAAACTCTTCATGTCAAAGAATGAAACCAATGTCTTGAAGCTCTGGCCTTTATTTGTGAAACTGCTTGGGAAGGTAAAGTGTGTGCCTCTGAAAGATCAGTGTGAACATGGCCCAAATAAAAGAACAGACCCTTTGTCCACAAATCGTATAAAGCCCCTTTTTCGCTGTCCAAAAAACCCTTTAAGACCCAATAACATCAGGCTTTTGTCAGCAATAGAAAAGCCGACGATTGGCATTCGGACCTGGGTCAAGTCAATGTGTGTTTATTTGTTCTTTTACGATCCCCTTTTACAGTGACAAGTCTTTCTTGAGCGACATGTATAATTAGCTCAGGTTGAGCTGATTCTGAATATTTGGAGCACTTTTAATTTTATTTAAAAAAATGACAACTTTTATAAGGAAAAACATAAACTTATGAATAACAGAACAGCCTTAATGTGGCTCTAAAAGGATTAAAGGGATCTGTGTTTGTGAAAGACATCACATCAGACAGATGAAAGCGTTCCCCCCCCCCACAGCTGCTGCACAGAGGAGGCCCCTTCATCAACTCCCTGCTGCATCTGGAGGAGCTGGGTTTCCGGAGCTCCTCTCCGACCATCAAGAAGATCGCCTTCATCGCCTGGAAAAGCCTCATCGACAACTTCTCCCTCAATCCAGGTGAGCAGCTGGACCCGAGTGTTTTTTTTTTTTTTTCACTCGCAGTCAAAGGTCGAAGTTTTAACGTCTCACTCCTCTTCCTCCGAAGACATCCTGTGCAGTGCCAAGCGCATGAAGCTCCTGATGCAGCCACTCATGTCCATCAACGTCAGGACAGAGGCCCTGCTGCTCACCAAGGTGGAGGTGTGGTGGTACCTGGTGGTCCAACTGGGACCCAACCTGTCATCTAACTTTGATCAGGTTAGCAATGCTAACGCTAACGCGACGGCTGCAGCTATCGATTTATTTCAGTAACTGAGTAGTTTAACAGTTATTACTAAGACGTAAATAAACACAAATGTAAAAAAAAAAAGGGAAAAGCTTAGTGGAGAAGCTATATAAAGGCCTGTGCTGTGAGTGAACAGTATTCGTCTCCGTCCAGGTTTCCGTGCCTCTGCTCCAGTGCACCATCGGCTCTGACTCTTCCTCAATCCCAGGCACTCCGTCAAGAGCTGTTACTCAAAATGGTGCTGCTGCACCGGGCACACCCAAAACTGGTATGTGTATTCATTCACCTCCTCCTCCCGCACCTGTCACACCATGTGATGCTCTACATGAACACTGAAGTTGCATCAGAGGTAATTTGTGATGTTTTTTTTACTCCGACTGCAGGCGCCCCCGGCTTCAACAGCCCGGCCAACACGTCCCGGATGAGCCTGAACTCCAGCATCCAGGTCCAAGCCACCTTCCCCTCCATCCAGCTGCTCGGCCTGGAGATGCTGCTTCACTACTTCCTGGGGCCGGAGGCTGTTGCCACAGCAGCAAAGAGAAAACTCATCCTCAGTCTCGGTGAGAGTGGAAGCCATTGGCTGCGTTATGGCGCAATGTTTTTAAAAACTGAGCCAATTTCTTTTGGATTGTGTAAGAGCACATGGGTAGTGCAGGTCACATCCTGATGTTGGTTTCATGTAGTGACACAACACGCATAAAGAAACAGCTATGCACCAACAGGGGTACTTTTTTTTTTCTTATTTTAGAGCTGCAGCTAACGGCTGTTTTCATTTTTGACTAAGTTAAATTAGTGTCAACTAGAATTCAACATCTTGTCTGCAAATGTTTGGTTTGATCAATAGACCAAAACTCAAAAGTACTAAATGCACAATATTAGGATGTAGGATTTAACATGAAGAAAATCAGTCAATCCTCACATTTGATCAAGTAGTTGTCAGTGTTTCAGTGTTTTGTGAAGGAGGAAGGTAGGTTACTTTATTTGTACACGTAGGTAAATTTGTTTTGCAGTAAAAAGATGAAATCAACCCAAAAGCATCTTGGCGATAAACAAGGAATGTAGAGAGAACTTTGTTTACAATAAAACTAACTGACGTGCAAAACCTCAACGAGACGGGCTCCACATGTCACGACTGGTTATGTATGCATGGCTGATGCAGAGTGAGGGAGGCAATGTAGGATGTAAGGTGTTTCCTTTGCTCGTATTCAAGTTGATGTTGGTCTCAATTATCTTGTGAAATAAATAATTGAACCGACCGAGAACCAGGAACATTGCAGTTAGGCAGCTGCACAGACTGGGAGCTGAATCATTTCTAGAACCAGTTGGAAAGCTTTGTTAAATGCTCCTAGTGAGTCCGACCTCGGCTCCTGTTGGCTGAAAATTAATCTACAGGTGATGTCAAACAGCTGAACAACTAGACCCTGAGAGCTTCCAGCTTCATTTGACAGTTGAAGTTCAATCATCCGGTGTTGTCTCGTCTCCCCAGAGCCCCTCAACCACCCGCTGCTCTCTGGTGCTTCCTCTTTCACCAAACACGCTGCCGTGCTCATCTGCAACATCAGAGACGGATTCACCAACGTCGGGAGAGAAGCTCCAGGTGAACGCCTCAGCTTTACTTCACTGACTGGACTGAAATTCACCAGCGACTCTCGTTGTCATCACTCGTGTGGATGTTTTTACTTGGGTTGGGTAGTTCAGAAACAGTTAACTGGAGTAACAAGGATATTGCAGGACGTTGTCACTTCCTGAATGAACCCGCTGATCGTATCTTGCCCTCCTGCAGATTCCCTGTTGGCCGTCATATGGACAACTCTCGTACGTTTTGTCAACTTAACCATAGAGTCTGGTAAGTCAGCTCAAGCTCAGCTAATTATATATGTGCCCCAATAAAGACACTGAAGCTCAAAAAACAAGAAAAACACTAAACCTGGTCATGAAATTAGATAAAAACACTGTAAACCATAATAACCAAAGAAAACTTCAACACAGGAAGTTCCACACGTGTTTGTGTTGTTCTAGAGCTGATTTGAAGTTTCTCTCCTTATCTGATCTGAGTTCTGCTCATTCTCTGTCAATAGCAATTAATAGGAGTCAAAGATGGAGGATGAGAATTGATGGATAAACACATTGTGGAGCTTCCCTGGACTTAAAGGGTCAAGCAGAGAGGTTTGTCAGGAACTGCAGCTTCTTTGCTGTAAGAACGAAAAGGAGCCTGTGGTTCTCAGCTTGATTAGATGCTGAAGTTTGTTTGCTCCCTCCACTGTTGTGGCTGCCGCTCAGCAGGGTGGGCTCTTGAAGCCGTGGGTCCCGCCTCGCGGCACCACATAGAGCACTCTGATTGGGTCTCGGCTCTCTCATTTGGGGGTGGGACCAGTGAGACCCCGTCCCCTCCCCCCCCCGCCCGACCCACTCTCACTGTCATCAGTTTAAGTCAGAGCGCTCGGGCCCTCGTGGTCTGGACGGCTGTGAAGACAGAGAATCGCTGAGGGGTCTGTCCCCAATGATGACGTCCCTTTTAAATCGCTCTCTTGTTTTTGGCCTTGCTGTTTCCTGCTGATGACTGTTTGATGAATTTAACCCCGTCCTTGTCTTAGTTGGCAGTAAGAAGGACCGTCAGGGCTGCGAAGTGCTCACGCTGATGCTTCAGGCTCTGCAGAGCATCGTCACCTCAGAAGCTCTGTCCGCAGACCGAGTCCTGGTAAGACTGAGACCAGAGTCCGACCGATTTCTTCATTCACACCTCGTTTAAAGTTCATATTGCAATTATCAAATATTGACAATAAGAAAACAGGATTTAGTCAGAAACCGTCAATGTTTTCAGTTTTTTTTTTTCAGTGAAAATTAAAGAGAAAACAACCATTAAAACTAAAATCACGTCACAGTATTTGCCCAAATAATCGATACAATACAAATCAAAACAATGTGATGTTTTAATTTTTTTTATATTGACCTGCCTTAAAGTTTGATGAAATGATCTTTACAAACATTAAATGTTGAAAAAGCTGTATTTTTCTTGCGTTAATATTAAGGGGTGTCACTGCGATAAGCCAATAATCAGAACATTGTGCAGTTGTTTGCTATCTCAGACTGAGTGTTTGCTAAAAGATCAGATCAGAAGCTTATCAGCAGGAAGATTTACAAAGAGAGTAGGAAAGACATTCAAATAAAATGGGTGTTGTTTGGTTGTTATATTGTCACATGGTCTGACGCCAACATTTTCCAGTTTGGGAACTGCTGGTGTAGTCGATCAAAGTCAAACTGTCTCTTCACTGTCGGACTCTTCGATCGCTCCCCTCAGGTTCTGCTCGAGGCCACGGTGACGGGTGTCCCCCAGAGAGTCCTCGGCTCCACCTCCTACCAGGTTGGAAAGATGGACGTGCTGAATGTGAGTGTTCACGTCACGCGTTCACGTCCGGCGCCCCGAGGAAACGAAACGCAGACGATTAGTAAACCTGTGTTTTCCTCCCACCAGGGAACCCCGGCTCTGTTTCTCATCCTCCTGCTCTACAACAGCAGCATGATCTCAGCCTTCATCAAGGACGAGAGGTGGGTCTTCACTCATTCTCTTCCTCTAATGATGTCGGTTTAATCTGTGCTCATGTCTGGAGGCCGGTTCTCTCGGTCTCAACCGAAGCCAAACATGAATCAGTCTCCTTGGAAACAGGTACCGAGGAGGCCCCACTGATTATTCAGCTCATTTGTTTCATTGAAAGGAGTTTGAGGATTAATTTGTTAAGCCTGAATGGAAAATGGCCAGAGACCTGAAGCTGTGATCAACATTTATTGGTTTGGTTGATGTAGGTGCAGCCACCCAGCATGCACTGGGGCAATAGACACATGGGCACAAGTCAATTTTTTTTTTGCATGTTCCTGCATTTTACTGTTATTTTGTTCCATGTTCTGCTCAAAGTGTCAGCCCACCATAATCAATATCCTGTATATTAGACATAAGATATTTTCTGAAATGATCCATGTAATGTAGCACAAATCTAATCTCTAGGCTGAATGAATCAAGACGAGTGTTTCTGTCCAGTTAAAAAAAAAACAGCTTTTATCCAGATACAGACTTATTTTTTTGAATTATTGTGCCGCCTCTTTCAGTCAAATAAAACATGTTTCATGCTTCAGGATAATGTGACTTTATTAACCTGGTGCCTGCATTGGTCTTTTCGCCCGATGGTGTTTCTGTCTCCAGGTTTTTTCAGTGCCTTCAAACGCTGGTGGGCTGCGGCTTGTCGGGCCCCACGTCCCCTTTGGCGTTCGGGGAGGCGGTGCTGGGCGCCATCAGAGGCAGCGCCGGGTCTGTGCAGAACAAGGAGCAGCTGCTGAGGATGTGGAGCGTGATGGTCGGCCCACTGACTGACACCATCACACAGGTGGAGGAGCATTAATTCATAGGAGGGGGGGGGTGCTTAGGTTTAGAGTTTAGTCTTGACAGATGTGCAAGTTGTTGTCAGATCAGATTTTTTATTATTATTATTTTTTTTTTTTTTTATGTCTCAGCCTGATCAACAGCTGGTCCCCGTCTGTAAAGGGGACAGGAAGTGCTCTTCATTGGGAGCTGGGCTTTTCAGATTTAAAGAAATATACTTACTCTTAATGTGCAGCATGTGGATGAATGAACCGCAGCAGCGGTTAAATGAAATTGTATTAACAAGTACAGAACTAAAGACGTTATTGTCCCTGAGAGGAGAGTTTTCAACAGTACTGAACACAATCGATAGAAATGTTAGAAAGAATCAAACTATTTCCTTATTTCCACAAACGTCTCCAACTCAAATCAAATTCTATCTCCGTTGGTCTCTCTGCCTCTCAGGAGATGATCAGAGACCGATAAGAGTCGAGTTAAAATGAGATGTCGGGCATAAAGCTGAGACTTTAACACGTCCGTATCTGTTTAACAACTTAGTTTTCACGGATTTCTTCTAAACTCTTAAAGATTTTCTTCATTTATTTTTACAGTTTCACTCATCAGTCCAACGCAAACTTTCACAGACTATAACCTGTAATTGGACGAAAAGATAAACCTTCATCAATCCCTTATTTAATGAAGAAAAAAGTTTAAAAAAGTCAGTGTGAGACTGTCACCTGTGGAAATAGTAAAGTAACAAATAACTATGATCAGAACAGAGGTGACATATCACCATTCACGCACTCATTGTCTGCTCTATTGCTTTAGTCGTGTGTGAAGCAGTTTGAATGAAAAATGCTATTTTATAACATTTTCACTTGTTGTTTCAGTCTAATGAAGTGAACCAAGGCGACGCTCTGGAGCACAACTTCAGTGCCGTGCACTCTGCTCTGCTGTTCCCCATCACACACCTGCTGCCCGGTGCACCACTACAGCAGGTCTGTCACATTAACATTCGAATTATACCTACATGACCATCTTTGTTCACCAGTCCGAAGTCCTGTTGTCACTGAAGCCCGGTCCTGGTCCTGGTCCGGGTCCCGGTCCCGGTCCCTGTCTTTCCTCAGGCGGCCCAGAAGTCCATGTTGTCTACATGGGCGAAGCTGTACAAGGTGTTCGCCTGCTGCTCAGCGCTGGTGGTCACGGCTGAGGAGAACATCTGCTGCGAGGAGCTCTGCGCTAAGGTGACGGCTTCGGTAGACAAAGACGCCCTAAAGGTGAGGAGAGGAAGCTGCCGCCACGGCGACGCACGATGATGTAAACAAAAACACAAAGATTTATTTGATAGATTGTAAAGTGATGCAAACAAATTTTACTTCAACAATGGGCGCGGTTTGTCATTTTGACCAATCATGAACACGCCACGTTCAATATGTTTATTTATATTGTTTGTTTTAGACTTAAACAATTACAATTGACACTAATCCAGGTTATTAAATACAGAGCCAGGGTCAAGTATTTAAACACTGTTTAGTTCTGTGATGTCACTTTGGTTAAAAACTGTTCAAAAGGCTGGAGGTGCAGGTCTCACTGGACCTATAGCGCCTTCCAGAGGCCTGCGGGTTGAAGAGGTGGTTGTCTTGTTATGTTTGCGTCTTTAAAGAAGGACTCACGATCTGTACATGTCCTTCAGTGACGGTATCTTATTTTCCAAGAGTGGCCGTCATAGAAAATATCAAGGAACCTGGAAAAATACAGCAGCTTATGGTGGACAGAGGAAAATGATCATGGCCGTGAGGGGAAATGATCAGATTGGATCATGTCTGTTTTGTAATTTTAGTATTTTTTTTTTCAGAATTTGCTTTTAAGTTTTAGATGATTCATCCTCGCGTTTTCAGGATTTTCAAAATAATAAATTATGACGTTATCTGGAAAATGGTTCCCACAAATCTACATCTGAAAGTTTAGATTTTTTTTTTTTTTTAATTTTTTGGATTAACAAACAATTCTTAATGCTGTTATTTATCCGAACATCCTGGTTGGAGAGAGACAGATTTCTGTTTGACGTGTTGACTCTGTCTGATCCTCCAGGGTCCTTCAACATTAAACGCCGTTTCCAGCCTCCTCCAGGTGGTGGTGGAGTGTGTGGACTTCTCACCGTACACTCCTCAGTTTCAGCAGAAGCTGAAGTGTAAGAAGTTGAACAGAGCTTTTTCACTTTTCAGCGATGCCTTGAGTTAAATGGAGGATTCATTTTTTTTCACCCTGGTCTCTTGCAGCCCCTCACACGCCTGTGAACTGGATGAGAAAGAAGAACAAGGCCCTGGGGAACCTGTCCACGTTCCAGTCCCTGCTGGTGCAGTGTCTTGAGGTTTACCTGGAGGATCCTGAGGCTTCCTCCGAGGCCACGGGGGTCGCCCTGGTCTCTGTGCTGTCGGTTCTCTTCACCAACCTCGTCCTCGCCAACGCTGTCCAGGAGTCGCTGACCTCTCTGATTCAGCCGCTCACGCTCTTCTACAAACAGGCCGGCAGTGAGTCGCCCAGCTTCACCTCGCAGCTCCTGGCAAAGGTGGGTTCAGTTTACACTAATCCGATGAGTTAACTGACTGAAAGAAAATCTTCTCTCTGGTTTCACCTTCTTCATCGCTGCACTTTTTATGTGAAAGGAAACGAAAACGAAAAGATTTTTTGGTTTTGAGCTGTTCTTCAGACAGTTTTAACAACACGCTCTGATATTTATTGAACTAAATGAGTGATGAATGTTAAGAAAATAAAATGGGAAATGAATGAGTAATTAAAACTGGGTGCCCTGATGTCTGGAGAATATGAATGATCTCTGTAGCACTACAGCTCTTAGGGTGCATTTTCATTGAAAAATAGCAGATCCTGTGATTTTTATTTATTTCTTTATTTTAATTTTAATTTTTCATTTTTAAGCTCCTGTGATTTGAATATTCCACTTAACCATGTCGCCATTAATTGTGCAGCCTTAACAAAAACCAAGTTTAATAATGTTGCATGTTTGCAGTGTATCTGTATCAATAGATATATTTGTATGTATAGATGCATATTTCTACACAGGGTAAACTGTTTATTTATTATATATTATTATTATTATTATTTTTTTAAAATCATATTTGGTCTGTTTCCCATTTTGACTTCTAACATTTAAATTCACGTCATTGAGTTTGAATTAAGCTTCAACTGGTTTACTGGTGTTGCACATCTGAAATGATGGTCTGTCTGTCTGTGTTTGCTTTGCAGTTAGAGAAGCTTCTGGCTGACGTCCTCGGGTGCCTGCAGAGCCGCTCGACTTTGGCCTACAACGATGAGCTGCTGTCTCTGCTCTCTCCTCTGCTGTGTGTCTTGTTTCCACACAAGAACAAGCAGCTCCGCACCTCGGTCACCCAGTTCTGGAACGCCACCTTCGCCAACGCGGTCCGCCTCACGTACCCCGATGACGTCAGGTACGAGTCTTCGGGTTATTTGTTTTCACCCTGAGGCAAAGATCAAGTGTCTATGCTTCGCTTTGATTGCGATGACTGCCGCTGAAACATCTGGGGAGTGATTTCATTGATCTTTGGTGGAGCAGAAAATCTGGTTTGCATTGAAAGAACTGATTAAAAAAAAATGAGTTTATTTGATGTTTGTTGATGATAAAACATACTGATAATAAATTTAATTTATAGAGCAGTTTTCATACAAAAGCTGTAGCTTAAAAACAACAAAAATGAAATAGTACGATTAAAGGAGGAATAAAAGGACAATGAAATTACACAAGACGGTAGATGACAGATCCTAAAAGATACTGGGAGCCTGTGAAGTTAAAGAGTAACATGCTCTCTTCCTTGTTTTAGTTAAAGGTCCAGCAGCAGAGATCTGAATACACTGAAGTTTTTTGAAGACCAGTAAACGGAGCATTGCAATAATCTAATCTAGTGGAAATAAAAGTGTGAATGTTTTTCAGTATGTTTCAGTATTTCTGAAGTGATTAAAAAGCTCTTTGTGTGAAATGAAATTTCATGTAGGGTCTAAAATAATGCGCAGGTGTCTAATTTATGATTTAACCTCAGGGGCCAAAGGGCCAAGTTTACAGGAGAGTAGATCTGTTATCTTAGGAGTATTTCAGTTTATCTTCATTTAGTTTAAAGTTGTTGTTGTTGTTGTTGTTCAGTCAGTTTTTACTGATGCTGCACCAGTGGGCGGGAAACAAAAGGTGTTATCGTCGTCACCATCAGGCTCAAATATGCAGCCGCATGTCATCAGCGTAACTGAAATTTTAGTTTATCGTCCCAATTTTCACCTAAAGGACATTAGATCTATCTGTTGCCTTTTCCTCTACACAGACTGATACTGAGCCAAGTGAAGCAGAAGATCCCCATCATTCTTCCTGGGTTTGAGGTGGTCACTGTTTCTGATGAGCTCAGTGGACAATATTCAGTGAGTGGACACACGCGACTGGATTAAAAAACTACCTCTCTGTCTCTGTCAGTGCTCTTACTGTCGGCTGACTCTGTTTGTTCAGAGTGAGAGTTCCCAGCTGGAGACCAAGCTCAGCGGGATGCCCGTGTCGTCCGTGGGGAAGAGGGACTCTCTGCTGGGAAAAGCTGCAGAGCAGGACAGGAGCTCTACAAAGACCAAACCGGTTTCTGTAAGTCTCGACTCTAACACAGGGACTGTAAACAAAGCAAGCAAAGTTTATTTATATAAAACTTTTTGCAGACAGTAGTCCCAAAGTGCTTCACAGTCAAAGGGATATAATGAAATGAAAGAAAACAAGACAGAAAAAGTAAAAACAACCCAATAAAATAAAATTGTAGAGCTCAAAGAAACAACCAAAAGAAGTAAAGTTAGACTCTATAACTACTTGGATGATTCTGTAATTTGACCCTTTTCATTGATGCAATATCTTCATCGTGCACATGGAAAAGATTTGTGAGGTAAACAAGGTCAACAATGACTTCGTTCCAACATTTCTCTTGACAGGAGAGGAGGAGGTTTTGATTTATCACTGGCAACATGTTAGTTTTTTTTTTTTTTTCCAAATGCAGCAGCAGATCTTTATCATGAAATCTCAGAAGGGTAACTTTGTTTCTCTCAGCAGACAAAGCTGGACTTCGGCTCTCCCAAACCCCCCTGCAGAGAGGTTCTGGAGGAAGAAGCCTCCATCGACTTCGTCTTCATTCCTCCTGAGACGAAGGAGAGAGTTTTGACAGAGCACCAGAAGGAAGTGAAAAGGACTAAAAGGTCAGGTTTATCCACCAAAATAAAATACATCTGTAGTGCTTATGTTGTCAGTTGTGTGAAGCTGATGTTTGCCGTCACAGGGTCGACATCCCGGCCATGTACAACAACCTCGACGCGTCTCTGGACACGACGGTTTTCTCTCAGTACACTCAGAGCCAAGAGGAGTCTCTGTAAGTTCTGAGCTTCTGATACTAGAATCAAGACAAATCCCTGCTCTCTCATTAAAAACAGCATCCATGTGATGAATTATTCTTTCCCACAGGGACAAACTGCCAAAAGACCAAGCTGACAAAGTCACAGAAGTTGCTCCTGGCAAGGTAATGAAACACATGCCCCCCCTCATCACAGGCCAAAGAAAAGGGGGGGAAGACTCCACTGGGGGGCTGTTTTTGTCCTGTTTCTCATTCTGAGTATGAATAAAACAAAATCTCCTTGTACATTATTGCTCCCAGCGTTTAATGGCCCCCGCAGCCCCACATGTATTTTGCGGCCCAACTACAAACTGAAGGTTGTGTTTGACGTAATCGTTGGTAAAATCTCCAGTATAACGGAAACCATTTGGAGCATTGACTGAGGCAGTGGCAGGGTTTGTTCTTCAGAGTCTTTCAGGAAAACACAAAACTGTCCAAGCAATGATTTTTGTAGCAGAGCTTTATCCCAGTGTCAAACACATAATAACTATATGACGCTAGAAAAGTTAACTGAAGATGTTAATTTCACAGGTTTCACATCTGTCGGTCCCTGTTATGTTGGGATGATAGTGGACAAAGCCTGGTAGCACAGATGTTTCTAACCAAACCACAAACTCTTTACACACATCTTCCTGGGGGATCCCGAGCTGCTCTTGGGGCCAGATGTTTAATCTCTCCAGTATGTTCTGGGTCTGCTCCAGAGTCGCTCTGCCCACATTCCCTCCCCAGAAGGTGCCCAAGAGGCTTCCTGATCAGATGGGGCCAGTTATAAACTCATTAAGAAAACATTTACTGCAGTAATAAATCAAGGGAGAAGTAGGGCCGTTTTTCCCATAGACTTCAATACAATCTGACTTCTTTAACAATGAGTGGAGTCGCCCCCTGATGGTCATTAGAGAGAATGAAGGTTTAAGGCTCTTCAGCCTTGGCTTCACTTTTCAGCCCCGGTGTCGACATCCACTTTTATTTACACACTATATTACACTATGTACTATATGTCGTTGGATACAACACTTTATACCACCATTTACATTTGTTGACTGATTTAGTTTGTTGAATTTGCTTTCTTCAAGGTTCCTCGGGAAGATGTGGAAAATGAGGAAAATACTGAAATACTAACAAAGGAGACTCAAGACTATGCAATCCCCAAAAAAGTAGATGACATGATGGAAAACCACCAGCAGGAAGAGGTGATCCCAGAGTCAGCTGACATTTCCATGGAGGATGATACAAAGACTGACACCGGAGCTGAAGACATGATCCCAGAGCCGGCAGATGTTTCCATGGAGGATGATACAAAGACTGACACCGGAGCTGAAGACATGATCTCAGAGCCGGCAGATGTTTCCATGGAGGATGATGCCAAAAAAGACAAAAGAGCAGAAGACGGGGACATGCAGTCTAAAGACGGCACGAGTCCCAACATCTCTGGCTCTTCAGATTTGGTCTCGGGAACTCCTCAGAAACTCAACAGTCGCCGTCAGTCCTTTATCACTCTGGAGAAGTATGCTGAGGGGAAGTCTGCCAGCCCCAGCAGTGCATCCAGGTTCACAGGCCCCCTCACGAAGACCTCCCATAGTCAAGAAGGCTCCGACACCAAAATGACCTCTTCTTCTCAGGCTTCCCAGACATCTACTGGTCCAAACTCTCAGGATTCCCAGTCCTCGCTAGCGGGCAAAATGAACTCTCAGCATCTTGTGAGCAATGTTGCTGAGTCTCCTCGAAGGCCAAAGGACGCTGGGGTGAAAAGTGAGCCTGTAAGGCTGACTGATAGACTGCCCAGTGATACAACAGAGGACGAAGATGTTATCCCAGACACCCAGACTGAGGTGAAGGGCAAGGAGAGCACAAAAAAGACTTCCACCTCAGAGGAAATGGAAGTGTCAAGTCAGGAAGAGGAATTGGATGATTCTCAATCCTCTTTGACCCAGACCTCTCCATCTGAACCCAGACGGTCCGGACGCTACAGGGTCAGACCTCTGCTGCCCGGAGAGGACCCGGAGGAACGGGAAGAGAAATTTGTTCTGCACAAAAAGAAACGTTCTGGAGAGGATCTTAAAAGCGATTCTCAAAAGTCGAGCCCTGTACAAAGCAGGCCAAACACGAGAAGCAAGCAGGCTTCTGAGGAAGACAGTGGCAGAGAGAGATTGAGAACAAGGGCTCAGAGGGACAAGGGCGAGACGAGCCAAACCAACTCTCAGGGTAGAGCGCACAAGAAAATCAAACTGTACAACAGTTCGGAGGACTTCCTTGATAAACCTGAACCCAGAAGGAGAAGCACCAGAGAGCAGGAGTCAAGTCAAACTGACCTGCAGTCAGATTGCGAAAGCCAGTCACAGGGTAGGCGCAGCCGGAGGAGCAAGGCATCATTGGAGAGTGACGACGATGGGGCTCTGAAGAAAAAGGTTTCACCCGAGAAGGAACAGTCTAGACAAGCCACCACACATGAGCCTGTAGAACAGACTGAAAAGAATAATGAGCTAAAAGACTCTCAGATGATCACTCCTTCCCCTCAAACCGGTGGCAGATCCCAAGAGTTTGAGCTCACGGAACAGGCCAAAAAAGATGGCGATGAGCCAAAGAAAGATTCTCCGATTGTCTCTTCTCAAACTGATGGTCAATCCCAGCCTGTAGAGAAGAAAAATGAGAAGGCAGATTCATTGACAGTCACTTCAACTGAGTCCCAAGAGGGAATAAACAGCACAAACAAGTTGGTGAATGAATCGGAGGTCAAAGACAAACGAAAATCAAGGAGAGGTACTGATGAAAACCTGAGTCAAGAGGACTCTCAAGCGATCACGCCATCTTCTGATGGCCAGTCTAGGCGTAGATCAGGAAGAAGCAAGGCTTCATCTGAGGCAGCAGAGTCTGGGGACAAGAGTAACAGTAAGGACTCTTCACGAAGGCACAGTCGGTCTAATTCTCAGACAGTTGTATCAGCTGTCAGTCAGGCAGAGGCCGGGATTGGAGGTAGGACCCGAAGGAGCAAAGTACAAGAAGAGCTGTCAAAATCAAGTCCCAGCTCAACCCCGGAGAGCTCTCAGTCATTAGATAGCGATGGATCGGCGGAGAATTCCCAAGGCAGGGGCAGATACTCGAGACGAAGGTCGTCTCTAGTGTCGGCAGCCGGTATGGAGTCCTCGGAGTCTGAATCCCAAGAGGCCAGAGAAATTTCCCCTATGCCCAAAAAGAGAGGGAGGAAACCGCGAGCTTCGCTGCCAAGCCCTCTCACCGTTGAATCTAAAGAAGACAAGATCAATAACGAAGTGGAAATTGACGTTAGTAGTTCTCAAAAAGCAGATGCGCAAAGCACAGATGCCAATAATGTAACAGATTTAGAGGAATCGCAGAAAAGCAAAGACTCTGAATCACTTGAGCTCACAGGTGACATTGAGGAGCAAACTAACAAAGACTCTCCAATGGAGGTAGAGGTTGGTGCTGTTGAATCTTTGGAGCCTGTTGCTCCAGAGAAAACTGAGGACGTAAAGATGGACAGTTTGTCACCAGGCGCGAAGGAGCCAGACCCAGAAACAAACACTGATAATGTTTCCTCAAAAGAAAGTGACACCAGGGACTTGGAAACGCTTGAATCGGCTGAGACCAGTAATGCGGAGATTGAGGAAAAGTCGCCCAGTGACCCATGTGCTGTGGACACTGTGGCGCCCCCCGATGAGACAACGGAAAAACCTCATGTCTCTGAGACTTTAGAAGACAAAGATGAAGAAGTTTCTGTTGAAGGCGTTGAAGAAATTCAAAAAGATTCAGAACCAGACCACCAAGAACCTCCAGTCGTTCCGGTGGAAGATGCGGCTCAAGATGCTGATTGCACCACAAATGAGCTTTCAAAGGAGGACGAACGGCCTACTTCAGACCAACATACAGAGGCCAGCACCGAAGACGGGATCACGCCTCCACAGGAGAATGACAAAGAGGACAAAACCCAGATGGTGGCGTGTCAGGATGAAGAGGAAACTCAGATGGACAACGCCGAGAACGACATAGTCGTAGATTTGAATGCCGCCCTGACGGATCTTTGTGACGATCCCGCGGCCGCAGAATCCGCTTGCAAAGATGTTTTCCAGGATTCTCCGGTGAAGCAGAGGGACGTGGAGGCCGTCATGGCGCTGGAGGTTGGTCAAAGCCCCAGCAGTGGCAGAACCAGAGGGACCTGGTCTCCTTCAGCCTCCCCCTCCACTAGTATTCTTAAGAAGGGTCAGAAGAGACCACTAGAGGAGGACACGCCCTCACCTCTCGTCAAAGTAAGAGACGGCGAAAAATACACAATCTGAACTTCTATGTGTTTGTAATGTGGATGAAAATAACTTTGTTTTCCCTTTTACAGTCCAGACGTGTGTCCTTTGCCGATCCGATCCAACAGCAGGAAATGGCGGACGACATTGATCGACGCAGCCCTGCTCTCAGAACCAGCTCCCCCAGAAGATCCAAAGTCAGCAGTATCCCACAGCCCAAGGTACGGATGAGGACAGTAAATTCCAGATCCACGTGAACCAAAGTTTTTCTCCATCAACTTGTCTGTTTTGATTGAACATGACCATCGTCTCTTTGTTGTAGTATGTCACTACTCCAACTAAGGGCTTGTTGGTCTTGAGCCCCAGAAATCTGCGAAGTCCAGGATACAAGAGCTCCAAGAAATGCCTGGTATGACAAATGGGCACTTGATACGTCACCATTTCTCCGTGGATGGGGCTCTTTGGGGCTAGTGTGTTAGCAAAGCATACACAGAGCAACATTAGGGTTAATTTTGAGCTGTGTTTCTGTCCACATCTATAATATTCGCTCTTCTTGTGGCTCTGGCTTGACCTCTACCAACTTCTGAGAGAAATGAGTCTTAAGATGCTGGATATTTAAAATGTTGCACTGCTGGCCTTTGAGAAAAGTTGATGAACCATCCCACAGATTCATTATCATCAAAGGCTGGTACCTACAATACCTGTAATGCAATAGTTCAATCTGAGACTCTGGTCTTGTGCTAAGCTCAGTTCTTTGAGTCCACAAATCCCCCCCCCCCCCCCCCCCCCCCCAACACCAATTTAAGTTTTGTGTGGCATTTCTCCACAACCTCTAATGTGAGCTGAGGAAATAAAAAGGCTCCACAGATCTGGAGAATCGGTTCATAATCCTCTGTGGTTGCATCACTGTGAACGGTCTTCACCGTACATGTGTTCAAAGGATTCATTTGAATATATTTGACAGCTGGAGGCTTTCAGTCCTCATCACAGATGTATTCCCTCTTTTTTTTTTTTTTTTTTTTTTCCTCTTAGATTTCTGAAATGAGCCAAGAGCCTCGACCCGTCCCCAGAGACTGTATCTATCCGGCCCTGGTTGGCTGCTCTACACCCGTAGAAGCTGTGCTGCCTCAGATATCCTCCAACATGTGGTGAGTGAAGCACGGGGTTGGTAAGGGACAAATGTCTTGGATTTATACATATATTTTTCCTCCTTAAATATGAAGTTGTCTTTTTATCCTGAACTGTCTTCTCAGGTCTCGTGGGTTTGGGCAGCTTGTTCGAGCCAGAAACATCAAAACGGTCGGTGACCTCAGTGCCCTCACCCCCACTGAAATCAAAACTCTGCCAATTCGCTCCCCAAAGATCTCCAACGTGAAGAAGGCGCTTAAAATCTATGAACAACAGGTATGACGGGATGGAGAGCTGCAGTGCGGCCGATAATCCCAAATTTAAGTTTCCAAAGCGTATAAAGATGGAATTCTTGCATTTTCCACGTGTGAACTTTTATCTTCCAGCGAAAAGGTCGAGGAGGTGATGAGTTGAAGAGTTTGGATGAAATGGAGATGATGACCTCTGAACTGGAGGAGACCAGCGCTCCTCAAAACCACGACGAGGAGGATAAGACCTCAGGCGAGACACTGGGTGCGTAAACAGGAACGGGTTAAAATCGATCGTGGAATAAATTCCTGGAAAAGACTCAATGTCAGTCAGATAATATGAAGCTAGTGTTCTGATGGTCTCTGGATCTGATCCTGTCTAAAACACGGGATCAGATCCACGCACTTTTTGCTAACGGCTAACGTTCGTGCGGGACCAATTCTTCTTTGCCACTTTGTTCTGGAAAGTCCCACTGGTTTAAAAAAAACCCAAAAAAAAGGCAACATGTACCGTGTAAAGGGCTGTAATTTGGAGGGAAGCCACGAGTGTTGACAACTTGAACATCAGGAATCTTCTAAGATGTGTCAGATCAGGATCAATTCACTGATGCTAAGAGGAGGAAACGGGATGAAGCGCAGCCTCAGCAGGAAACAGTTGGACTCCATTTGCCTTTAAGTTGCTGTTGCTCAGCTGTTTTATTTTATTGTGCTATTTAAAACATTTAAATGTCTTATTTCACTAAATCATGGCCAAAGTTGAGCTTTTAAGAATTGGTTATTTGTTACTAGATTTCTTTAGGTTTGCTAAATGAACGCTGTTGTTTTACTATTTTATATTTAAACTTTAAATGTCTTACGGCACTAAATTGGCAGCAGTTAAAGAATTATTGAATTTATTAATTCCTACATTTATTTTTCTATGACTGACAGTCAAACCAGATGAACCTGAGCCGTACAACAATGGCACACATGGACACACGCCCGATGCCTAAGTTCAGAGAGTGAAGATAAAAAATGGTATCAGAACATGGTTTGAAATGGTTTTAGAGGGAGAGAGGAAGCGGCAAACCCACTGAGAAGTAGCACAATATCTTTGTTTTACCAGGACAGAAGCTGAATAATAAACTGACTTCTTCCATTTCAGTTTGTGTAGAAATGAATTAGGAAGTGAATTTTTATGCATTTGTCAAACTTGTCCTTCAAGTACAGACAGTTGACAACCAGAATCTGTTCCCAGCTACAGAGCTGCTGGACGAGCCGGTGTCTGCGGAGCCAAGGCCACAGCTGGACGGCGGCGAGAACCAGACACAGGACACGCCGGCGGGAGGAGACCAACAACAACCCGAGGGCCTGCTGCACCCTGACGCGCTGCTGTCAGAGGTGGACGCCCTGAGCCGCAGGATGACGCCGCCAGAACTCAGTCGCTGTTCGCCGCAGCAGCTCGTCCAGATGCACGACCAGTTAGGAGGCTTGATGCGGCGCGTGGTGGTCGAGCTGCACACGCGCCTCCACCGCGAGGACGGGAAACCCTGACGAGATAAGAAGATGAATCTGTGACAGAGGATGAAATATTCTGCATAATGGACATTTTCAACCAGCAAATTTTACAAAAGGAGAATTTTATGGTTTTAACGCATTGTTCCTTGACCTCAGTTTTAGAAGAGTTTTTTTTTTTTCCCTTTTTACCCCCTTTAGCTTGAGCTGATGGGTAGTTAATGATTTTAAGAAACACTCAAGGGAAGCACAGTCAACACTTTTTCTAGATGTAGTCTGGACACGGGTGGTGTTTTCCCACCGTCACCTGTAGACTTTGGAATAACAGACTGATGGAAGACTACGAATGTTTTGTACATATGATTCCTCTCGTGTCTCTTCATTCCCTCATGTGCCTGTTTTTAGGCTCCACAGTTCAGCTCTTGTACAGTTTTAGTTTCCAAACATTGCCTGTCATCTCCCTTTAATGTCATAATTTCATTTTAATGTAATGAAATGCAGTAGATGGTAGTAGACATTCTGCACTTGCGTCTTTATTTTTGACTTTTTTAAATACTGAAATAAAAGGAAAAAAACTGACTTAATCTTTTCGTTGGACTTCAGTCACTTAAGAGAGAAGAAGATGAAGATTTCTGCACACGAGGTGACGCACAACCAGTTTGACAGCTTACATTTTAACGGTTGAAAGAAGAGTTCATTGTGCGACACTGACAGTGGTGCTGGACAAGTGCTTGGTTATAGTCCCTGTTCAGACCTGGTGTTAACTACTGAGCTCATGGAGCAGGGTGGAGCTGAGGAGGAGTGAGGGGTGGAGCTGACCTGCTCTGTACTCTACAAAAAAATCATGCATTGAAGAGTTGAAACTAGAGACTGAGCAGGGATTTTCCCATAGATTTCAATACAATCTTCAGTCGTATATATGTGTGTGTGTTTGTGTGTATAATATATATAATATATATATATATATTATACACACACAGTGTGAGGGTACAGAGCAGGTCAGATCCACCCTTCACTCCTCCTCAGCTCCACCTTCTCCAAATACAGTTTCCAAACCAAGATGGCTGACGGCAAAATTACAAACGAGGCTTCAAAACAGCAGCTCAGACCAGTGGGTGACGTCATGGTGGGTTATTACTCATCACGCTTCTACATTACCTCAGCGAGGGGAGAGGTCAGACCACTTTAAATCTGCCTTTTATCATCTGAATGTCACTCTGATGCGTTGAGCTTCGACCTCGCTCATGGCGTCAGATGTTTCCAGCGTCGACCCGTGAGGCCTCTGAATCAGCAACATTTAGGTTTATAGAAGCAGGAGCAGCTGATCTGAAATGCTGTGAGGATCTTGGCTGGAGGCCTGAGATGTAAATGGAAATACGGTAATGTAATATAACACAAAATGACAGAAGGTGCGACCGACTCCTTTCCACTGTTTCCTGCAGGCCTTCTCTTTGGCTCGCTGCATCGAGCAATTATCTGATTATTTCTGCAGAGCGCTGCCAGAGGCTGCGTTGCATTTCCACAGTTTATTGAGATAAGTCGGACTCAGCCTGCAAGCCCAGCAGATTGGGCTCCAGCACCAGCTGGACCATGACCAGCAGGAGAAGCTGCTCCAGCAGACTTCACCCACTGCAGGGCGAGAGCGTCCACGCAGAGCCGGGAAGAGGGAACGCCGCCGAGGTAAGACCCAACGCACGCCACGATGCATGTGAACGCACACGGAGTCATTTTAACCTGATCTCATGTCTGAACCATGACAAGCATCAGTGATGAGATGTGTTTATTGTGGATCGGGATCAAAACCTTGGAGATGCACCATCGTCCATCTGAGTGGGTCAGTTTCCATTTATCTTATAGATCAATATGATTGTGATTAATCTGTATTGGGTTTTATCATGTTTCTATTCTTAAGGCTGGTTTTGTCATTTAGAAGTGAAATAACTGTCTTTGTCCATCAGGGGCTTTATTGTAAACTCAGTGTGAATCAGTTCATGTTGATGTCCATTAATTCATAAATAAATAAGTTTTCTGGTTCTGTAAACAAGTTCTTTACACATGGAGTCAAAGTTTACTACAACAGGTTGGTTTCAGATTTAAATAAGAATCTCTTCTATCACTTATATCACATTGTAAGGTTCAAGGTTCAGGGTCGTCTTTTTTTTTTTTTTTTACCCCTGAAGGCTCAATTGTTGCACAGCCAATAAAAACAGTCAATAAATACAGTAATTAAACTCACACAAGTTTAGACTAAAAACTATTACACAAAAGACAAAGAGTCACATTAGACGGTTTTAAGAACCTGAGGAAGCAGGGACAAAGGGATTTCCAAGTCCATTGGTCAGGATCTATGGGTCTAGATGCAGGACTGTAATAATGAAAAGTGCCACACAAATAAAGATTGATTGATTGATGGACTGACTGACTGACTGTACCTGTCAGAACTGAACCAGCATCATGTCTGACAGATGAGGTCGAGGCTTTGAGTCTTGACCTCGAGGGTTTCGCGTCCTTGCGGTGAATCCTCTGAGGTTCTGGTCCCCGAGCCTCGATCGCTGACCAGACACATGCTGACCTACATCCTGGAGGGTTGGTCTCAGCTTGACGTGCAGCCATGAAGCTGTTTCTTCATCGTGCAAATGATTCGTCTTCATCATCCTCCATCTCCTTTTATATCCAGCTG
Source organism: Rachycentron canadum (assembly GCA_038496675.1). Lineage (NCBI taxonomy): Eukaryota > Metazoa > Chordata > Actinopteri > Carangiformes > Rachycentridae > Rachycentron > Rachycentron canadum. The sequence goes on from CM076658.1 coordinate 2,842,972, forward strand.
TTGATTATATCAGCAAAAGAACGACCTTTGATCTGATCTGATCTTCTTCACTTGCATGGTCTCCTGTTTCCTCCTCATGTTTACAATCAAGACACATGTAGTAGCCAAGTGACTTTGCTCTGTGGACACTGTGTGTTTAAAGGTCCATATCTCGACTTTACACTTTCATGTAGCATCTTTTATTCCAAGTCTAATTAAAAGTGCTGAAGCTCAATGTAACTGTCCGAACTCTTAGAGTCAGGACCGCATGCACCTTTTATTTTTGAAGTTGTTGCAGGACGAGAGGAGATGCTGACTCAGCTGGTTCTGGGATGGACTGCCTTGCTCAGCGGCCTCCAACCAGCTGCTCCCTCCTTCACGACCAGTAAGTGCTGTTGCGAACTGCGGCCGCTCTGATGTGCAGGTTACGTATTTGTCTTTTCTTTGATGTTGGCGTGAGTGAATGAATGTATGCTCGCTGACGAGCTGGTGATGGGTGTTGGCCCTTCCTTGCAGCTGATTGGCTCCTGTCGGATGTCCACCAAAGGTTAAGGAGCCGAGATGGCGCAGGCGACAAGGCGTGGAGAAGAGAGGCCCATGTAGCTGAACCTCCAGTCATATCTAGAGTCTTGTGGAAGGTCCAGCGTTAGTCGGGGGGGCTGCCATTTTGTTTTGACCATCTCTTCTCCTGTTTTTGTTAGTTAAATTGTTTCGTTGTTGTTCTTCAGTTTTGTTATATTTGTGTTGTGGTTATGTTGGTGTTTTTTTTTTTGGTTTTTTTTTACAGTAAAAGCCGCAGACATGTTGTTTCTGGTTGCTCCGTCCGTCCCGTTCTTGTGATCGTGATATCTCAACAACACCTTCACGTAACATCAAAGGTCGAAGGTCAAGCTCGCTGCGACCTCACAGAACCGTTATCTCTCTAATGCTGTTGGGAGATTTTCTTCTGATGTAGTACAAACAGTCATCAGGACTCTAGGATGAAATGATTAGACTTTGGTAGTCAAAGGTCAAAGGTCAAGGTCAGCGTGACCTCACAAATCGCTTTTTATAACTAATTTAAGACTTCACACAGCAATTCTGACTAAATTTCACATAAATGGTTGATGTTTTGTACGACTCTGGACAAACAGGGATCTGATCTCCGTTGTCCTCCCTGAAGCTGAAATCCAATTTTCTTATTAAGATACATTTTGTAAAGAAATCAGGAGCCAGTTTCACAAAGTTGGACTCTGACTGTGACTTTGACTTAATTATTGCAAACAGAAATCAAATATTCAGCAGCAACAGACATTATTCAACAAGATATAAAATACTAGATAAGTTGGACTGAATATGAATGTATAGAATAACCATGATTGTATAGAGAAGTCTTGAGGTGAAGTCAGGACAGGACAGGACGAGTCTGAGGTTTGATGGTTGAGAAACGAGGGGCCACAGCGCTGGAGGCTCTTGGCCCTGTGGTTGTCAGACAGGCAGCAGGTACAGGTGAGATGGATAGGAGGAGATGTAAGACAGGTGAGTGGATGTGGAGCAGAGGTGATGGTTCAGGCTGCTGCAGTCTGAACCACTCGTGAAAACTCATGGCAGAGATTCAGAGATGCAGAAATGCTTTCACATCTGTCTGTGCAGGATTTCCATCCAGCAGGTCCTCGGCTCGGAGATGTGAGGTCTTCATCCCTCCTCCTCTTCCGCCACCTATGTTTCCTCCAATCAAACGGAAAGCAGAGCTGATGGTGATGAATTCACACACGTACACATGCACTGCTGTGTAGTGGCTTCGATGTCTTTTATAACACATGAAGATCCAGAGTCTCAACTTTTCAAATGTAATGTAAAACTGTTTAACTCCACAGGTTGATATAACAGATCACATCACAGGACCTAAAGGGGAAAAGGTACAACACAACTAAACACAGTTAAAATAATGTTATGTGTTGTTTTTTTTTTTTTTCTATATTCACTACAATGTAATCGTGTGTGTGTTTTAAAGGGCTGTAGAGGAACCAGAGGACCAAAGGTACAGTATCACACACCGATACTCACCAACACACATTTAATTTAACTTCATGTATTTGAAGACGTTATGATATTATGTGATTTTCAGGGTCGACCTGGTACGATGGGTCCAGAGGGAGAACCAGGACCACAAGGGGCCATGGGACAGCCAGGTCAAAAGGTCAGAGAAAGACAGATGATTTACCACAGTTTGAACCATTGGATCAAACATATTTCAAAAGTCGCTAATTATCCATCTGTGTCAACAGTGAGAACTGAACTATTAGCATCAGCCCTTTACCAGAAACTCCCACTGTTCGATAACATAAAGCTAAGATAAGGTAAAAGGAGATAAGGGGAGATGAGATGAAGTGAGATAAGGTAGACAAGGTAAGTTAAGATGAAATAAGATAAGATGGACAAGATTAGATTAGATAAGTTAAGTAGATGAGATAATTCTTAATATGTCTCACTGTGAAATAAAGAAATAAAATAAAATGAAAGTAAATATAAATAAAAGATAATAATATAATATGTACAATTAGATATTTGCTAATAATAGAAAAGTAGCAGCGAATCAGAGAAATTTCAGGGTCGGTGTGTTAAGTTATTGCACATAGATAATGAATTGTCTTGTTGACTGTGTATTTTAAAATGTTAATGTTACACAACTGTGTCATTGACTTGTGAGAACATTGCGACCCACTGACAGTCATGTTTCCACAGGGGGAGAAGGGCAACCGAGGCTGGAGGGGTCTGTACGGAGACATAGGAACTCCTGGGATGATAAAGGTGCCTCACGTCTCCACCACTTGGTTTAGTATAAAATATGATGAAGATGTGAGCCACCACACGTAGGCTGATCTTTACACACATTATGACCGAGACACTGAAGTTATATTGATTTATTTGCCATTTATCTATCTGAGGCATTGTTTTCCGCTTTTCCAACATGTATTTAAGTCACAGAGAAGATTGTGTGAAATCACCAGCTAACCTGGACACAACACCTGGTGGCCGTGCCCTCGCACATTAAATCAGGCTTCCTGACCAGTGGCTTGTGGGTAAAATGGTGGCAGGTCATGTAAATACCATCAAAGCAGCTGCCTGGTTCACGCGCGTACAGCCTTTAAATGATTTGGAAAACTCTACTTTCTGCACAAAAATGTACACACTTTATTCCCAGTCAGACAGAGGACAGTCTCAGGTTTTACTGTATAAATCTCCATCGCAGTGTTTCTGTGTTTCCGGACGTCAAGTTGACCCACACGGCTTCATCTGAGCAGCTTGGTTCACACAAAGAAGTGACAAAAAAATAGTTACGTTAGAGGGAAAACAGACCGTTTTTGAGTTTTTTCTTCATTGTATTCATTCTTCCTTGAGAATATCCTCATTCATTTTTCATTGTTGTATTGTTATCATTGATAACACTGAGAGCAGCAGTGGAAAGACGTAGTAACTGATTATACTCTTTATACTTTATTCGCAGGGCAGTAAGGGGCGTAAGGGATTCATGGTAAGTGACTGTTATGTTGCATGTTTCGTACACATTTCTAAAGAGCAGCACTTTTATTTTCAATTGTTTATGTCTTTCAGGGTGAGAATGGTGTGAAAGGAAAGAGAGGAGCCGGTGGAGAGAGGGTGAGGACGAAGTCTCTCTTCTTTCATTTCCTGTTCCTGTAGATGTGAAATACATTTCCACACAAACTGTTTGGACGAGTCAACCCGTGTGTCTCTGCAGGGTGAGCGTGGCGTCCCCGGGGAGCCCGGAGAGAAGGTAGAGGACGTGATAAACACTAACTTCAAGATGAAATAGAGTAAAGCTGTGATGACCTGGTGTTCTGGGCTGTTCCAGGGCCTCTCAGGCCTGCGGGGTGATCCAGGCCTGAGGGGTGAGCCAGGACCCAGAGGAGACACTGGAAGCAGAGGAAGCATGGTGGGTACATACAGTGGATTCATTTCTATCACTCAGTATTACTGCAGGTTACAGACTGAACTCAACCCTTTAGCTCCATCACAGCGTAGAGACACAGCTGCTCATAGCAGGTTGGGATCTCAGGTTGTCTCAGGTGAATCAATCTTGTCTGTAGGGGTTGAAGGGATCTCGGGGGCCTCTGGGGAAGCTGGGTCATCCCGGTGCAGCAGGACTGCCTGGCCTGACTGGAGACCCTGGACTTCCCGGACAAGGTTTGTAAGAGCTCAGAGGCCGGAGTATAGTGAAGGAAATCTGCATCTGTGACCTGAACCTGAGCCGGAGTCGCTCTGTTGACTCGCTGATTTACGACCACTTGTGTTGCAGTGTACGTCCTACCAGGCCTGCAGGGAGACGTGGGAAACAAAGGTCCTTCTGCCAAATGCCACTGTTCACAGGTTCAAACCCCTGAGCGACCGTTGGACAGAGTCCAGGCGGTCAGTGTCACACACACACACACACACATTGCAGAATCAAACACACCTCTTCATTTTGTCAGGTTGACCTTAAAACAGACTTGAGATTTTGTCTCCACTTTACAGTGAATGTTGTGTTATAATCAACTTTTAAACTCACTTGTCTGATGGTTGAATTTAATGCCCAACTGTTTAATTAAGAGAATAAATGATAAATGAACTGAGTCATTGTACAAAGCCAGCAGCAGTGCGGTGGAAAATACAGTAGATTTACACAATATTTTATTTATCTGAGGGGTCTGAAGAACTTGCTGAGTGTCGACCCACCGTGACGTCACCCGTTGGTTTGTGATCGTTTTGAAGATTCAGTTAATTTGTCAGTCGGCCATTTTGGTTTTTGGAAAGCAGAACAAACCGTGTTTGGAGGAGAAGGTGGAGCTGAGGAGGCGTGAGGGGTGGATCTGACCTGCTCTTGGGTCATTTTCATATCGATTTCAATGCGATCTGACTTATTTAACAACCAACGGAGTCGCCCCCTGATGGTCATTAGATAGAACGTGGGTTAAAGGCTCTTCAGCACTGGCTTCACTGTTCAGACCCAGAGTTTACGTCCACTTTTACTAAGGAACTTGGAGAGTCAACAGGTGTCGATGGCCTTAGACTGAACTGTGCCCCCTTGTGGATAATGTGTAGCATGAGCCAGTTCTCGGGAGGTGATTCATGTCTACCAATGCTGGCTGACCCCTGAAGAATGAAGAAGTGTGCAGAGTTGTCTGTGTAAAACAGGCGTCTGTCTCCAGGTCTTTATAGCAGATGGAGAGAGGCAGATGAGGAGGCTGAGGGGGGAGAATGTGATGGTGTTGCGGACGGACAGACGGGCTCTGTACATCTACTCCGAGTCCCAGTGGATCAACGTACTGGTAACGGCTGCTGGAGACAAAAACACCACAGTGGAAACAGCACAAAAACATATAGCTGTCAGTTTATTAGGAACACTGAAGCCAAAGCAGGCTAATGCAACATTACTGCAATAATCCTCCCCCATGAAGACTAGTTTGTGGTACCATTGAGTCCTATTGGATTAGGTTTAAAGGTGATTTTGTCTACCCCATTTATATCATTGTATCTGTATTTTATATGATCATAGATAATAGAAACACTTCTCTATACAATGCAATAAAGTTCAACAGCAACATAAACTATATTAACCAACACGATCACGAAGGGCTAGTAATTGTTTTAGCTGTTGCTAATAAAGTGACTCCTGAGTATATCAGTAAAGGATGGAGGAAAATCTATTTTTGATTAGTCAAATCAAGTCAACTTTATTCCTAGAGCACATTTAAACACAGCACTGGCAACAAAAGGCTGTACAAAGGAACTATTAAAATAAATAACAGCAAGTAAAACAGAAGTAAATATACAATATAAAGAAACTTATAAATATACAATAGAAAACATCAAAAAAGGAGCAAATACACATCGTAGAAATAGCTAATAACAGTTAGCCCCCTAAAAAGGCCAGAAAATAAAAATGTCTTTAGATAATTACATAATGACTTTTGGTATAATTAATAATGGTTCTATTCTTCAATTTTTGAAATGAAAATGAAATAAATAAAAAGATTGTGGCAAAGGTTATACTCTATGTGTGACCCCTGTAATAATATATATGGTCAATATAAGTTTTCTTTATTCTAAATCACAAGAAGTTAAATTTCATAGTAGTTAAGTTGAGTAAATATGTGGATATCTCATTGTTACAGCTGCAATTACTATGTTCTTTTTACCCTTTTTCCCCTTTTCCCCTTTTTGTTTTCATGGACCAGGAGGACCGCAGACACTGACCGACTCCTCTCAACACACACTGGCATCATTACCACTGAAGTGCCCTTGAGCAAAACACTTCATCTGCCCTGATCCAGTTGCTCAGTAGTCAAACAGCTCAGATTGTGGGCAGTTTCCAGGTGTGAATGTGTATAACTGTGTCAGTCTTCCTTAAAAACAAATATGCTTTATTACTATTTTATTAATTACATTAATTTACATTTCTGCTAATACAGTTAATGATCGCATGTGCATTGTTCCAGCACTTTATTATATTTCAACACTTCTTATACTCAGTGCTTCTCTTTGGTGACTCACTTATGTTGAACTGTATTTTTTTCCTCGTGTGAAGTTGAATAATGTTATTTTTTTGAGTGTATGCTGTTACTGCTGCAGGGAGTCAGCTCCTACAAAGGTCAATAAAATCAGATTACTGTCTGATATCAGACTGGGATTGCAATCATTTATTATTCATAATTTTTTTTCTCGTTGTTTTACTAAGTAAATGAAATTCTTAGGACTCAGAGTTGGATGAGAGGATTCATAAGATGCAGTGTTTCACTGGGAAATATTATTCTTTTTACTCCACTATAATTATTCAACAGTTGTATTCACTCAGCTCAGACCTCTGCCAAGGCTGATGTTAAAAAAATAATAATACAACACACACCAGACTTCAGAGAAAAAAACATTGAATTTATGGTAAATGATCTGGATTTGCTCCAAAATTTAAAGGGCCCACCCTTCCAGCAAGTTCAGTGCTTTTTGCATAATTCAACAGTCACAGGTGAAAACATAACCTCCTGGAAGTGAATAAAGTAACAAACGCAACTTAATTAACTTGGGTTAAAAATGATGTTTTTTGTTTTTTTATATAAAATATAAGAATAACTAAGTAATAACTCTAATTACCAGCCTGTATACACAAATAGAGAGAAAACTGAGGGGTCAGCTGACAGAAAATGACTGAGGTTTTAATTATTTTGATAATTATATTTGAGAACGTTATTAAGCAAGAAAAACAAAACTAATATTTCATGGTTGCAACTTTGTAAATATGATGATTTGCGGCTTTTCCTTTTTAAGTGTTTTAATCATTTTGAGATTTGTATTGTTGGTTGAGCAAAAGCCATGTGAAGATGCTCTTGGTCAATATGAAGGACATTTCTCACTATTTTCCGAATCTGAAAATAATCAAAATATTGATTATTAAAGGACAACTGTTGATAGGACAGATGCAACGAGCCTCAACAGTCACAGGATATCGGCAGTAAAGAGTTTCTTTAGTTACGAGACACAAAATAAAATGACCACTTCAGATCAGAGCTTATACCAAACTGTCCGTATTTCTATTTATTTCTATTTATTTCTATTTAAGTCATTCCATCATCTTTTTCACTTCTTTTTAGCCTCAAGTTAAAGCTGCCAGTAGGTGGCGACCTGGCATAAACTCAGGACAAGATGGAAACAGAATAAAAGAAGAAGAAGCTTGTAATTTCCTACACCTGCTACAAATGAGGAGACAACATGAGGTCAGTTTGTTTTTGTCCAGGTTTTGGAGATTTTTCTTCTCAGACTGGTGAGTCACTGATTTCCCATGCAGCTGATGGACAGCAGGTCAATAGCTGATATTGCTAATAACTAATAATTCCTGTTTGAGATTTACCACTGGATTTACTAACAAGTCTCAGTGAAAAACTTTGATACTCAAAAAAATGTAAAAATGCTGTGAGTCTCAGGGGAGATCTGGGAAGACAATGAGTCTTTTTGTCTGAGTCTTATAAACAGATTTCTAGCTGTTTAGTTGTGACACACATCAGTGATAAAGTTGTACTTAGAAAGTGTAAGTCATAGTGAATCTGCCAATATGTGTTTCATGTCTGTGTGTTCATATTAAACTGAGTTATGACCCGTTTTAAAGTAGCCTCCTTCAAACGCCGCCCTGATTTGAGGCACTATCATGGCTGCTTGTATATATATCTATATCTTATCTATATCTATCGATATAGATATAGTTCATTGTATAGCATTCTATCTAATGACCATCAGGGGGCGACTCCACTGGTTGTAAAAAGAAGTCAAATTGTATTGAAATCTATGGGGAAATGGCCCAATTCTCCCTTGATTTATTAGCTCAGTGAACGTTTTCCTAATGAGTTTATGGTCTCAGTCTCTAGTTTCAAGTCTTCAATACAACATGATGTTTGTTTTTTTAAATGATGGTCCCAGCAGGGGATGAATTAGGGGGCGTGGCTATTGTGTGTATTGACAGACTGTACCACCCAACAACCTGATAGAGTACAGACCAGACCAGATCCACCCCTCGCTCCTCCTCAGCTCCACCTTCACCATTTTAAAAAACTCAACGCTTCAAAAACAGCAGTTCACAAACTGATGGTGATGTCACGATGGGTTGACACTTCGTTTTTGAGGCAGTACTTTATAAATGGAGACTGAGGAGTTCTAACTTTCGTCCAGTCAGCACATGTCCCTGCTGTTTTGGATGGTTTGGAAGCTTTGAATGGTCACTGGCAAATTCACTTGTATGAAGTTGTGTTTTTTCTGCCGTTTGTTTTTTATTGTCCCACATAATCAACGCAAAAGAATGTGTCCATTTTAATTACCCTGACAGTGGGACCAATGTTGCCAAGTTCACCATGGAGCTTAATTGGTGCAAACTGAAATATAATAAATAGTTTGTTTAGGGTGAGAGTCCTGGTCATTAGCACCTCAGGTCCAGAAAGGACCTGATGTTACCTGGCCGGTCCACACATCTGTCCACTGCTTGGAGCTGTTGCAGTCTTTGTTCTGGACTTGTTGACTTGCAGTTTCCTGTGCATTTTCCCTGCCGTTGTCCATCTGTGTGTTGCCACACATTAGTCAACCCGCTGTCTTTCTTCCCCACTTGTTTGTGTTTTAGCATTTAGCAGTGCAACAAACAGAAATGTTTTCATTCATGTAAAACCTGTTTGTACTGATTGAGGTAAAACCTGAGCTTTTCCTACTATGACAAGTAAAAACATTCAATCTCATTTAAGTAAGATTTTATTTAATGTTACACACGCTGAGTGATTTTTTTTTTTTTTTTGTTTAGATGTTGAACCCTTTGTGTTTTTCCCTTATATGACACAATTGCTTTGCAACATGGTTTTGGTTTGAACATTTTATTTATCACAAGCGCCTGGGCAAGAAAACAGGAGACCGGTTCTCTGCTGCCTAAATACAAGTCTGACAGGGATGGAAAGCAATGAGTTTTCTGACCTTTAACTTTTCCCAAACCTTCATTTTATACAGTGCCTTCAATCTGACTGTGTTTGAACAACCTACCAGTAGCACATTCATTATTTTCTAAACTAAAATTTGTGATAGCTCAGAGTTCAGAAGTTACAGATGTTAAAATAGTTTGTCTGCTGTTTTTCTTGTTCCCAAACGCAGATTTGAAATGTAATTAAAACATTTGAAAAACAAGGCAACATCCATCTTTGTTCACAGTGGTTCTGCTGTTACCAACAGGTTTCCCCACAATTTAAAACTACTTGAAACCCAAAGATATCATAGACACAACTTAATTTGTTGAACACATGACCTCACAGATTTAACTTGAAGGCAGTAATATCATTTATTATATTCCTTGAGAGCGGAGCACGTTGACTAGTGTGACTTTTTTTTGGTTTAATATGATGTCCAGTGTGCTGTCAGGAGCTGGGGCGCCTGACTGCACCACTGCATGCATCAGCAGGTGTCACAGAAAGCTTTAAGACAGTTCACAATGACTCAAACATACCTGAAAACCCAGCTCCCACACTTTCAAGGCCTGGGAGAAAAAAAAAAAAAAAAAAAATCCAATTTGACCTTGGTAGAAACTCTAGAATCTGCTCTTGGGTTAGACTCATTTGTTTTAAGTGCAAGAGCTGGTCTGACACCAATCAACAGCCACGTGCTCTGCTCGGTGTCCTTGAACAAGACACTTATCAGTTTCAAACTGTGTGTTTTTCTGAAATGTCTCTCAGCTGCACCATGATGTAGGCCTTTAGGGTCATTTCCTGCAGGGTAGTGGGCATAGGAAGCATGAATCCCCCTTCCAACATTATCACAAAACGAACACTTAATGTAAAAATGAATTGAACTGATTTTGTTACCAGAATTGCACATTAAAATGAAATCAGAGTGCTTCAAAAACCAATGATTTGCACATTAAAAATCAGAAGAACTATGGTAATATCATCACATTTTTGGCATCTGTGCTGTTGCACTGGTGATGGTGACGTCGTGCAGATCATTTTTAATCTAGTGGCTGTGATGGAGATGAAAAACAGGAAACAGATCTAGATTCAGCTGCACTTATTAAATGTTAAAAAGAAACTATGACAAGGAAATGCAGCCTTTATAAGCTGAACTGGACAGTTAGTTCTTGAGTTTCTGTAGCTATAAGAGTGTGGAGGATGCTCGGAGAGAGCAGCAGGCAGGCAGACAGGCTAACTAATGTGAATACCTCACTGACTAAGACAAGATTTTCATACATGTTGCTAGAAGCCAGAATGATCCCAGTCTGAAATGATGTCCTGACCTAAGGGCTAACTAGATAACTAATTCCTGACCTGACCCTGGTTGCACCCATTATGCATCTTTCTCTAAGTGCCACTGCTTTTCGAGTGCTTGGAAACCGCCCCTCGGCACCAGTTTCTTTTATGTTCTTTTATGTGGTTCTTCCTTTGTTTTGTGTGGGAACCTCTAAGCACTTCAGGTTGATGTCACTGTCAGAAAGTAGTGAAAAATCCCAAAGTGGATACAAGTGTTTGAATTTGCTAACTTGGATGATTTTTAAAAAATACTTGTTGCAGGTTAATTTTCTGTAGGTTGACTGGTGAGTTATTTCAACTAAAAATATAAATATAACCTTAAAATCTGGTTGTAATTTGAATAAAAGATGCAAAAAATACACATCGCAGTGGATGAAGCTTGAATTTAAATGTACAACAACATAACAGTAATAGATATAATATAAGCTAAATATCTGAAGCCGTGACCGTGGGCTGTGGGACACTGTGACAGGAATTTATCACTATTTTCTGACATTTTATAAACAAAACTCTGCAGATTGATTGATAATGAAAATAATTGTTAGTTGCAGCCTGTTTCCAAGGTAAAGGAGGTAAAGGAGGGAGACTCCTGCAATTGCATGAGGCCTCTACTCGCACCTCAACCTCTTGCAGCTCTCACAATGATTGATGAGACATTGACTGGTCAGTTGACTGACGGGTGTCAAGGCCGCTCACTCTGACTCCACGTCAGCTCCTCGTTGATTTGCTCCAAATAGGGATTTTTTTGGCTCCAGGATCTGATCAAGATGGCAGTGTGTGAGTGGTAAACCTAGACTCCAGGCTTCAGAATTGGGAAAGTTTCTGCAGGATATGATGTTACCACACAAACTCGAGCAGTTTGAGCGTTTTGTTTTTCAGGCACTTGTTCACTGGGGGCTACTCTGGATCACTAAAGACGCTTAGTGGATTCACACCTTTAATAACTAACGAGCAAAGTGATTGACCAGTTGTTAACGATGACAAACAAGTGACTAGTGATTTATTAACTAGCAAATTGATGATCACCGTCTTTCACACAGTTCATTGTAGCGGACTAGCTGCTTGGTCTACAAGCTATCAAACACTGACTGCTGAGCTGACTTACTGATGAATTCACGGGACCGAGTCTAATCATGTCTGTCATGAAAACGTGGAAATTTGATGTCGCTGACTGACCAAAGGCTGAGCTCAGACTACAGGAGGCTCTGGTCGAGTCCTTGCAGGACTTTCCAGACCATTTACATCTGATTGAAATGAGCACATTTAAATCTGGGGGACAGCGGAAAGGAAGGAAAGGCAATAAATGTGCAAGACATCTGACCCTACAGAGGGAAGGGAAGACGTGAGATTAACTTAATGTAGAGTTCCCTCTGCTATAATAATTGTAATAATCTTGGTTAATACACTTTCATTGTGAAACTGGTTTGGGTTGTAAAAACACTTGTAATCTGAGCACAACCTTACAACAAGTATTTGCAAATGCAGTTTGCATTTAAACATCAAATCTGACATCCTATCCCCGTGAGTCACCAACCAATCAGCCATGAAGCTCTGAATGTAAAGGAATATGTTTAGATCACGTGACCTAAATAGAAACTCAGTGGGACTAGCTGTCTGCTAGTTTGATAACCAGGTTAACAACTTCAACATGTTTTGAGAATACAGACCCAAGTCCAGTCAAACTCAATTCTCTTCTGACACTTCTTAAAAACTTAAAATAATTATAATAACAATCTTTCCAGTATTAAATAATCTTATATAAAAACACACACAAAAAAAGTTTGAAATAAATGGCAATGCCCCCCCCCCCAACATTTCTGTACACATCAACTCTCTTTCGCATCCTTCCATTGATTCCTCCTTCCCTTCATCAGTAATGTTGCTTCCATTGCCACGGCTCCATGCAGTACCAGTTATGTTGCAGCAAATTGTCTCTGTTGCCGTTGTCATTCAAGTCTTGTCTTATGTATATTTCAATGCAAAGCTGCACAGACATTGTGAAAAAAGCTTGATAGGTGATTTTTCTGGCTTGCCTGTATACAGATATATATACATATACATATATATATATATATGTATTTTTGCTCATGTCATTGGATTAAACATGTATTGGTAATGATAGTAATAATGAGGATAATAGGAACAATCATAATCTGAGATTAAGAGTAGGAAACACAGTTTGCTACTTGCTCGTAGATCCAAGGGTGGATGGTTCAGGATGAGGAGAGACGGACAAGTCAAGACAGACATCGATTATTTCTTCTCTGCATTAACGATGAGACCTAAATAGTCACTTCAGTTCTTTAGGCTCCACCCAGTGTCCTTGCTCCCTACCACTCACTGGTCAATTTCGTGCTTTGGTCCCTTTTTGGCGGAGCGGGAGGTGGGCCTCGCCGCAGTGTTGCATAGCCTGAGATGTTGGCATGTTTGGTGGAGTGGGAGTGTGTGTGGTGGCGAGACAAAGTGTGGGAGTGTCCTCGGACACCCTGCTGCTGCTGCTGCTGCAGGAGCTCTGGAGGGGGAGGCGGGAGGAGTGCCATGTCGTCCATGGTGCCCACAGGGTCCATCTTAGATGAGATGAGGTGGGAAGAGGTGAGTGAGCCATGGCGAGACACTGACTTCCGCTTAAGAGTGCGATTGAGGTCTTCCAGAAAGTGAGGCTTTAGTGTCAGGGAGCCTGGCCCTGCTGATTTCGGGGAGGTGGGGGGGACAGGAGGGGAGGGGGAAGAGTAAGAGGACAGGGAAGGAGGTGGTGTCTGAGACAGAGGAGGCGGCGAGAGGGGCATTGATGTTGTATGGTCATACTGGGCTGTGTTGCTGCTCCGCCGGTTCAGTGTTGGAGGAGGAACAGCCCCCTTCTTCAGCGAGCCTTGTTTCCATGAGGATGATGACATAGAGGTGGTTGCCGACTGTTGATGCGGCTGCATCTGAGGCTGGGGATTCACCACAGCGACCTTAGGGGGGTGATGAAACTCCGATGGGTGGGGAGGAGGAGGGAAAAGCTCAAAGTCACTGGGGGGAGGTGGGAAATAGTCAGGAGATGAGTCGAGGTGTGAAGGCTGGGAAGGGGGAGGTGGGGGAGGAGGGGATGGGAAGTCAGAGGGCTGATGGTGCTGGCCTGTTTGCAGCCCCTGCAGTGCTAACGGGAGGTTTGCCAAGTTCAGCTTCCCTGGCTTAGGAAGTGGAGCCGGAAGTGCAGAAGAATCTTTTGAAGGAGACCCAGTTGCTGATGAGGAGCTGGATGACGTACCCGTCTGAGGAGCTTGGCCAAATTTGTTGACCAGGCTCTCCACCTTCTTTGGCCTCTCTTCTTGGGTCTCTCCTGAACTGGACCGAATGGAAGAGGCTCTCTGTGGGGTTGGTGGTGGCCCTCGCTTGTTGGATCCTGTTGATGAGGTGGAAGGTGACTTCTTTATAGGGGAGCCTGTCTTGGACGAGGATGAAGAGGGAGGAGGAGGGAAATCTCCAAAGGAGCTGTCAGGAGGAGGTGGGGGGAACTCTGGGGATTGTGGAGCCATGACGCCTCCTGGCTGCCACTTTGGTTTGGCCTTGACAGCTGGAGGAGACTGTGGAGCAGTGAACTTGGATCCTTCCATGGAGTTGGAGGCAGGCAGAGAAGATGGGGAAGTATTTCCTGGGAACTGATTGACAATCTGTTTGACCAAAGAGGAGGTAGCAGCTGCTATGGAGACAGAAGAGGAGGAAGAAGAAGGAGACAGGGCGAGGTTTTTGGAGGAGAGGCTATGCTGCTTTGGCAGCGTGGGAGGTGGCTGATTTGGGGAATGACCCGTTGAGAAACTTTGCTGCTTCTTAACTGGTCCATGGCCACTATGGAGCGGTGTTGGTGACACAGGTGAGAGGGCAATTGGCAGGGACGAGGGACCTGAGGGTTTCGGGGCAGTTTGAGGGGGGAAAATGCCAGTAAAGGTTTTTGGAGGCGCTGGAGGGGGCGCATTGGGGGACAGTGGCCGCAGGGCTTGCAAGGTGGCAGGAGGAGAAAGCTCAGTCGGAGGTGGAGGAGGGGGTGAATCGTCGTCAGTTACTGCTGGGCTAAAGTCGTACACCATGTTGGGAAACTTCTGTGCCAAGAACTGCTGGAGGCCAGCGTTGGAGAGCTGAGGGCAGGAGTTGGGGATCAGCTCTGGAGGGGGAGGAGGCGGCAACCCATTGGCCTCCAGGCTCTCCGGTGGAGGAGGTGGAAGGTAGGAGGGCTCCTGCATGTCGTCCTCCATTGGGGGTGGTGGTGGGAGAGCAGAGGGGCTAGATGGACCAAATTTCAAAGCAGCCATGGCTGAGCCAGGAGCCGGTGCTGTGGGTGGAGGAGGCGGGGGTGGAGATGGTGGTAATGGAGGGGAGGTACTATAAGCAGCTGGGAGGGTGTTGTAGTTTGGTTTGGTTGACTGGATAGGAAGGGATGGTGGGGTGGCTCCGGGCAGCTGTGTCCTAGACTGGTTTTGGCTCTGCAGACGAGCCAGTGTGCTGTACTTGACGTATGAGGAGGTAGGTACTGGCTGATGGGCCACGCTTGCAACAGGGGGAGGAGGTGGAGGTGGAGGTGGTGAGGGCGGTGATGGGGAGGAATCATCAGATGGGACGAGGCCATCAGTGTAGCTTGTCCGGGAGGGTGGTGTCTGAGGCTGAGAGAGAGGGAGTGGCTGTGGAGAGAGGGTAGGTATTGAGAGAGGGATGGGCCTACTGATCGGGTCGATCTTCATCATCTGGAGAAGGAAATAGAGAAAAGCGGAGAAGCCATGAAGGGAAGAGGGAACAGAGGAGTAGGAAAAAAAAACAAGAAGAGAGAGAGATGATGAGAGAGAAAGAAAGGTAAAATTACAACAAGTAATGACATGACATGCTTCTGGAAACCGAATAATCAAAGCCAAAACTAGGGATGTTCCAATAGTATTCGATTTTGAATCTGGTTCCAAGTTGGTAAAATACCTGGATTTGTTAAGCTCCATGGCCAATGAATCCATTACTGAATCTGTCATGTGTTGACACTACAGGGAAGCAGGAGAACTGTGTTGTTCTTACTTCAGGCCGGGGTTAATGAATTGATGTCTTCATTCCCCTCCAAACAAGCTACTTGAAAAGATGCAGATTCACTTGAATTCAGATTCTATCAGATGCTATTGAACCCCATCCCTAGACCGGATGCAAGAACACAACCCAGTGCAGTTTGAGAACACGCTCCAAAGACATTGCAACATTAAATAAGGTCAATCACACTCAGATAAGACGAGTCCATCTATCTCTCCATTTTAAGAGCTCAACACACAAATCTCAATTCTTAGCTTGTATAAAATTTTGTCAAACATATTCTGAACTGATTCAAACTTCAAACCCAAACAAAATCATGTCTGTAACGGGCAGGTCTTTAGGTACCTTTCAAACATCCAGATTAGCTGAACCAGTGCTCATTTGAGCAGAGCACTCAGGGCCAAGCAGCTGCTGTTTAAACCCCTGCACTCCTCTTATCAAATAGACAAACTGTTTTGTAAGCTGTCAAATAAGCACTGAAAAGAGCATTCAACTGGTTATCGTCTGGTTCCAGTCTGTGTCTAAAATGTCAATAAGTACTTCTAAGTGAGTTAATCTTGCCTAAAACCGAAATGTGTTTAACTAGCTGTGCCAATTCCTGTTGGGTCACTTGTTGGTTAAGACATTCCTTCACACCACGAGGTTAGAACAACTCAACCATTCAGCTGCAGCCATTTAAAAACAGGGATTCAGGCAATGTACCAGACAGCCCATATTTTTTATATATAACGAATTTAAAACACCTGCTGGATCAAATGACTCCCACCAAGCACATTCACTATCAGACATATGCTGACGTTAATTGTTTGTATTATCAAAATTAAATTAGTGCGATGCAAAAAGGTTGAACCGGAGGTCACGTCAAACAACCAACACAAACATGCCTGTTATATCACTTCCTGTCTAACCTCCACTCCCTCCTCCTCCTGCACAAAGAGGAACTGGCATACGTCCCCTCACTTTTGACCGCTGGCAGGGAAGCAGAGGGGAATTATGGGAAAAGTAGTCCACAAGGAAACAGGACAACGACAGGAATGGAAAGGATAGGATAGGATAAGCTTGTGTGTGTGTCCACACCTCTCCCTGCGTTCCTCTCCTCCAGGCGTCAGAGAAGATGGAGCTGACAACACTCTGGGAGCGGGTGTGGCCTGTTGACGTCATCTCTGAAACGCCGCTGTCTGATTGGCTGGAGTGGTTGGACTGAGACTCTGAGGGGTGGACAGAAGTTAGTTATATTTAACCTTTACTATTGATAATGTTCCTTATTCCTTTACAACTACATGGTATTCATAAATAGATAGTGATAATATTGAAGAGTTTCTGTTCATCTTGGTTGTATTTGTACAACCTTTGACCCTTTAGCCTGCCAGAAAATTCACTCACTAATAGACCTGCAATTTCTTGTGATTCTATTCTATTTTACTTTGGAAATGGACTGAAACGACAAACCAGTTATGAAAATAGCTTTGATTTTTGATCTGTGAACAAATGCAAATGGATGCAGTCCTACCACCAAAGCAAGCAGACAGACCTGGAAGGCTGGAGGAGCTGGATCCTGACTTGATGGAAGAAGACGAGAGAGAAGACCAATCGTAGGCCGCCTCTGTCCTTCTCATT
The DNA here is from genome assembly GCA_038496675.1 of Rachycentron canadum. Taxonomy (NCBI): domain Eukaryota; kingdom Metazoa; phylum Chordata; class Actinopteri; order Carangiformes; family Rachycentridae; genus Rachycentron; species Rachycentron canadum. The sequence continues at coordinate 2,860,401 of CM076658.1, forward strand.
GCCTCTTGGAAATTAATGTACAGCTGCTTCCCATACTGATGGATGGAGAGAGAGAGAGAGAGAGAGAGCGAGATGACAATAACAATACGCACATTAACTGCACTGAAACGGTCTGGTTCTGCAAGGTTTTACCAAATTATTTGACAACCCTGATTATGGGATTACCCTTTACGGTTTTTCCAACATCTGTTTTTGAGAAAAAGACAATTTTGAGGATGGGAAACACTTTTAGACTCTGTAACAAAGGTTTCCCTTTATAAACATTAGTCTGAGGAGGAGAGAGTGCTCCAAAACTCTCCTCCTGTCAGGCCCTGACATTTTACAGCTGTAATTCTTGGTTGTTTGACAGATTTCCTTCCTGGTTCATTTCTCTGATAAAGTCATCTGGAGACACTATGAACTTGTTTTACACTCATGGAGAAAATAAATTCATTATGAGAGAGAGAGAGAGAGAGAGAGAGAGAGTTTCACCAGCCTTCAGAACAAGACTGTGTGAACCAAACATCTGACAAAACCCACTGAAAAGAAAGGTCAAGACTGTTACACTAGTACCCCTGCATTCAAAAGGTAGATATCTATTGTTGTAAACACCTAATTGTCTAGTCCTTAAAATAGAAAACTAACCCCCTGTTTTCATATCTAATTTCCAGTCATATATTCCGGCCGATATGAAAAAAAAAAAAAAAAAATGTTCACGTTTCTACAAAACGTTTATGTATGACACTGACAACAACAGTTAACAAGTTGTTACCTTTGCGATGCGAATGCTGTTGATCCACTGTTGGAGGTTTCTGACGTCATCACAGCAGAGGTACTTGATGTACTGCGACTTCTTCTGGATCTGAGGGTGCTACACACAAACACAAGTATTACTTCACACGATACCAATACTACAACTCCAGTCACCTCGATATTTATGTTTCTGATCTATTTATTGTCTAAAATTACAATCAAACCACTGCTTCATTAATTGATTCAATAAAATCACCCCTCTATGACAGTATCTGTATTGTCATTGAGGTAGAGGTGTAATTCCTCAGTCATGCCACTGGGTGGCACTGTGAGACAACAGTGACATAACACAGTCGGAAGTCGTAATCTATCTCAAACCTCATGATGATTGTGCATGTCTCTTTGTGTGTTTGTGTGAAGGTACCTTCAGCACCATGCAGTAGTCTGTAGGAGCCTTGTACTTGCTCTTGTAGTCCTGGCCATGATACACGTTGACATGATCCAGCTGGAGAAAACACACCAGGTCTCTGGACGCCTGCGCAAACACAACGTGTTCTTCAGTTTAACAATAAAAGAAATCATGACTAATGAACAACACCTGGTTGATTTCCTTTGTGTTCTTTACACAGACCTTGGCCTTGCCCTTGGGGACGTAGTAGATGCCAGACGCCCTTAGCAGGAAGTAACGTTTTTTCCATGACTTCTTCCCGTCCTCTTTCAGCCACAACACTCCCTCCATCTCAGGGACGGACACTGAGCTGCCGCCAAAACACTCCTAACATACACAGAGAAAGAAAACATACTTGTTCTGGCTTTTTGCTAAACCAAACAACACATTTTGTTAAATACAGGTGGTGATTTTTTTTTATCCAGCCCCGAATAATGTCTGCAGGCCTGTGCAAAGCCTGTGAGGGGAAACCCAGGGTGTCCTAGTTCACCTTTACCAACTGGGCAGAAATATGAACTGCCGTTTTGAAGCCAGTTTGTTTTTTTGTCTGTCAGCCATCTTGTTCTTTGAAACCAGAAGGAACCATATTTGGAGGAGAATCATCAACATCATGTTGTATTAAAGACTTGAAACTAGAGACTGAGACCATAAACTCATTGGGAAAACATTTACTGAGCTAATAAATCAAGGGAGAAGTAGGGACATTTTCCCATAGACTTCAATACAATCTGATGTTTTTTTTCATTGCCCCCTGATGGTCATTAGATAAAATGCAGGTTTAAGGCTCTTCAGCATTGGCTTCACTTCACAGAGTCTACAAAGTTGGATGAAGGTATAAAATGTGTATTCAGTGACAGCGTCAGATCAACTCTTCTGTCTATTGACTTTGACTGTAGAGCGCCATGTCACGACACTGACAAATGTTTTATTTAAGGACCAGATAAGAGAATTAAAGATTCACATCGATGGGAACCTTATAGGAGGAAGGTGAAGATGTGTTTGAGGAAAAAAGGAGAAAACAAACTGACCTCTAACAGAGCCTCTTTGTTTCTTTCAGCCATCTCGCACGTCTCCTTCCGCCCCAACAAATAGTTCTGCAGCGGACAGGAAGCAGGAGTGGGAAAAAAAGAGGAGCAAGGAGAGACAAGACAGGTCACCGGTAAGCAACGTGAAAACACCTGTAGTTGATACAAGCTGCCTGTAACTTCATCTCACCTGAGGGTTCTTGAACAGAGCGTACTTCTCGATGCGTTCGGTGAACATCAGGCGGTTTTGACTGTCCCTGGTCCAGTTCAGCAGGTTCTCCACCAGGTTCTCATGGTCCTCAAAGATCCGCTCTGCACAGGGTGAACCGAAAATTTTACAGTTAATTCAAGTCAAAGCAGAAAATTCAACAGCAAATCTATATATTCTATAAATTCTGTTTTGAAAGTTGTTTTTTTTTTTTATTTAAACCTGAATTTATAAATTTAATAAATAAAACCCAATCTCTTGGATAAAGATTTAAAGTTAAAGTTAAAGTTTTGTCACATTTAAAAAAAAAAAAATGTTATTATAAAAACCATGAGCTGGATCAGCTGCTGTGACGTCTCCAGACAAAAGTCACCCAGAAATCCTAAGGTAAATTTCTATAGGTTTTTATTCCAGGTTTTTTTTTGTAAACACACACTCTTTGTTGGGAACGTAGAACAAGGAAGAAGAAGAGTGCTCCTGCAGGGACCCGATAACCCCGCCCTCCTCGCCGCCCTACAGAGACAACAACATGGCTCGTGGCGATCTGCTGCCCCCATTCCTTCTCTCTCTCTCTCTCTCTTTCGAACCCAGAGTCTCGCCCCGGCTGCCTTTTGCTGCTTTTCTCATGTTTTCCTGAGATGGACAAAACCTCATCAGCTGTGACCCACATTACATCTGTTAGCTTCTTTTTTTTTTTTTTTTTTTTTTTTATTATTGGGGCCCAGATGTATCAGTCAGTATCTGTGAGTGTAATATGGTTCCACTGGGACATGATAATATACCTCAGCATTTACACGTTTACTGCCTGACTTTATTCCTTCAGTAGATGATTTATGTATTTATATGGTTGGTTTGTTTCACACAGCAACAACAATCTGCACGATGTGTTAATACAACTGGGAAACTGGGCGTAATAATAAGGTAATAATGCCTCTCTTCACAGCAGGTCAGGTGCACTTTTATTTCCATTTTTTATTATTGTTCATTTATGTTTACTCCTCTGTAATGTGTATAGAGTCCCTAATGTCAGTTCCATTATGTGGTTATTTTTCCCACATTATTAACATCGGTCTCAGAGACTGAGCCATTTTACCACTGGAGTTAAAATCGAAGCCATAAAAAGCTAAAACAACAATAAGAAAACTAAGGCAGAGCGTCTGCCACTGCAGGCAGGTCGACGGACATAAACAAACATAAAACAATTGTTTTTCAGCAGCAGAAGTGTTAAATGATAAACTCTACATTTTTATCAGAGTCTGAAATGTGATGATTTGAAGCTTTTCTACGTCACATGATGGTGAACTTGACATTTTTGGGTTCTTGGCTGTAACAAGGCATTTGGAGACATCACTATGTTTATTTTCTGACATTTTATAGATAAGACCTAATAAATCACTAATAACTAATCCAAATAATTAGCTGCACAATTAATCGAAATATATTATATATATTTATATATATATATATATTATTATTATTATATATTATATTATTATATATTATTTCCGTCAGTGAACCTACAGAAGGATCATGGCCATTTGATGTAATACTATTATTGTTATTCTTATCATTATAAAAATAATTGTTGTTCTTCTGATTATGATTGTCGGTCGTTTCCTGGGGGGTAACCGGTGGCAGGTCAGAGGTTACGATCTGACAGGAAGTCAGTCTCTTGCTAAAGGGCACTCAGCAGGGTGCTGGTGTTGCTGGTGTGTTTCCATGTGTAGGGGGGAGGGGGTGCTGTCGACGGGGGTCCCCCTCGTCCCCTTCAGCCATAGACATCAGTGGTTCCCTTTATTCCCTTAATAAACACAGGGGCCAACTTGAATCTTCCTCAGCCTGAGTCCCGATCCTCAGTCCAGGTTTTAGAGGAAAGGTTCAGGTTCGGCTGAAGAGAACGTGGTGGTGAAGTGAGCTTCACTTAGCCTCCTCTCTCTCTCTCTCTCTCTCTCCCATAACTATGCTGACTGGATGTTCAGCAGAGGCCCTGAAGATGTAGGTTAGATCACACGCACC
>CM076658.1:2877200-2890146 GCA_038496675.1 Rachycentron canadum
ATGTGTATAAGAGACAGGGGGGCAAGACAATCGGTGCTATCTTGATGAATCTGATGTAAGCAGGGGAAAACTGTTAGCTTAGTGCCAGTAAATGTGATAACCTACATCCACACACACACACACACACACACCTGGCAGCTGTCTACACACCAAATGTATTGTCAGCAGGTGGCACTAGTGTGTGTGTATGTGTCATGCTGAGCAGGCTGGATGTGTGTGACCTAAAAACAACTGACAGGCCACAACATTTAAATACACTGCTGTAGTCTCTCTTTCTCTCTCTCTCTCTCTCTCTCTCTCAGTGTGTTTCTATGTCTCTCACCCCACTGGTCTCCATTCGCTCCATTTCTTATTTTCTAAATCACTGCTGCTCATTGTTGCAAAACTTGATCGTGCTGTAATAACGTCTGACCTTTTTTATGAATTCATACACATGCAAGCAAAGTGAGTGAAGAAAGTGTGTGTGTGTGTGTGTGTGTGTGTGTGTGTGTGTGTGTGCGTATGTATGTCTGAACATGAATTCATCTGTCACATGGACATATGTGTGAGTCCAACATCCTTCCACATAATAGCCATGCAGCCAGCAAATACACAAAAATGTCAGCACGTCACATGCACAGACGAGTTACTCTGTTCCCAAACACACACAAACACACACACACACACACACACACACACACACACACACACACTCCAATCCCAGCTTGCATAAGATCATTAGCAGCTCTCATATGATCAGTGGCCGATGGCTGAAACAACAAGAACACCGTTGTTGGGACAAACACACACAGTTATCTGCTCTCAGGCCCTGTGCTGCTCATGAGTACATCAGTACGTCACTGCGACTGCTTGATCTTCCCCTTGTGGGGATTCAAACCAGCAACCATCCAGTGAGGGACCAGCACCTGGAACCTGGACAGTTGACTCTCAGCCTCTGTTCCTATTTTAGAAGATAATGCTAATGTTATTTAACCGTTTGTTGTTATTAAAACGTAGAGTTAGACTGTTGTCCAGAAACTATTTAAAGGTCCATACGGTCTAAAGGTAGATGTTAAAGGTCCATACAGTCTAAAGGTAGATGTTAAAGGTCCATACAGTCTAAAGGTAGATGTTAAAGGTCCATACAGTCTAAAGGTAGATGTTAAAGGTCCATACGGTCTAAAGGTAGATGTTAAAGGTCCATACAGTCTAAAGGTAGATGTTAAGGGTCCATACGGTCTAAAGGTAGATGTTAAAGGTCCATACAGTCTAAAGGTCGACCTCCATGTGGTCTTTGATCATAAAGCAGGTCTAGGTTCTATATTAATACAGTGAAAGTATCAAAGGTCTCAGTCACAGAGAAATGCTCACAGCCTGTATTCAGAAACTGAGCCTTAAAACCAGCCGTCAGGGCTTTTGTGACTTTGTGATGTCATAACAAAGCAGTCACCCTCCTCAGCCACGCCCCCCATTCACAGCCTTTAGGAGATGATGATCGGTCGGTCATGTAATAACAGTGATAGTGACTATGCATCAAAAGATTGTATGGTGCATGGTGGTGGTCATACTCAATCTTTTTCTCACAGTTGGCCTTTAACCACTTTCAAGCCACAGCTTTGTTTTTTTTTTTTAAATAAAACCCCGGCGCTTAAAGACTTAACACAGTCGTTAATATTTTCGACTGGCGATTTAACAGGAGAGATTTGTGCTGATCCAAGCTGTAAAAGTCCACTGTCCATGTGTCCCACAACATTGTCTATAGGAAAAATGAATAGGACTTTAACATCCGAAGGCACAAAACAGTTGGGCGGAGCTGTCTCGATTGTCAGTTGCCATGGCGACATAATGTTTAATTGCAAACAGCTGAACTCCTCATGATCTGCTGCATCTTTGCTTTGGTTGAGACATACGGCTTCACACTTCCATCTCATTCCAGGAATTAAAAGCCGATGTGTCACGCAAAACAGTTCCTCATCCCACTGTGTTGCAACTGCGTTTCTTCACTGGAACATATTGGGATGAATTAGCCAACGCCGCTGTTTCAAAACAGCTTGTGGTTGCCAACTCTGAAGGGACTGATGTGCTGATTTTGTCTATAAATACCATTTTGCGGTCACTCTCTCCTAATGAGTGTCGCTGACTTAGAGCTTCTCCAATATCTTTGCAGCATCATCTTTCCTGCAAATATTTATCTTTTAGTTTGTTAGTTTGAGGTTGTTAATTGCCTTTTTTTTTTTTTCTTTTTTTTTTTTTTTCAGGATTTTCAATTAGCTGCTAGTAAAAGCTGTTTTGGTTTTTTTTTTAAAAAACATGGCTAAAAAGGGTTAACTACAGGGCGCAATCACACGCCAACAAAAGGAGAGAAACAGTGAGCTACTAGCTGTTGAGCAGACTGGTAAAATGGATCAGTTGTGTCTCTTCCTCGGGTTGGTGCTCCTGTGTCGGAGCCTCCAGGCGAGACATTTCTGTTGGCCGGTAATTAGGTTCACGACTGATTACCATTGGTTGATTAATCTTGGTTTTTATTTTCATCATCATTTAATCTACCGAGCACGTAATCGATCGATTGCTGGGTCTGGTCCAGGTTCTTGTGTTGCTCTTGTGCAGTTCAAAAGATTTCAGGTTACAGTGGTGAAAAGCCCACATCCTTGGGGAGAAGCTGTAACTAGATGTTTAGCATTTTAGCCCCAAAAATTTATCAATGAGTTGATTCATTTTCTATCGATCTACTAAGGAATTAAGTGATTAATTGTTGAAGTTAGTCTCCCTACTTCAGAGACAACCAACCTCCCATGATATCTGGTATCTACAGATTAAATTTTCATGAAGGCATACCTACATTTTTCATCATTTTCCAAATATGATTAACATGCTGATATTGATAATATTATGTATCTGATTTTGATTTAGTTTTTCTATCTTGGAAAGTGTATTTTTACTTGTGAGGTCATCTTTCCTGGTCAATACTAATATGTTTGTTGAGGTTTTTTACAGCCGAAGCTCTGGCTCTTTCTCAGCAGATTGATATGGCCTGCGCTGCCAAACAGGAAGCATTAAAGAGCATTATGAAACGAAGCAGCCTGCCAAAACAGAGGCTTTAAAATCTCGGGCTGAAAACAATAGCTTTACCTTTATTTCACTCATAATGAGACGTGGAAGTCTGATCTAAGGGAGCTGCCCTGTTTAGTGTGTATAACGTCATGATTATAGTTTCCACAACAAATAATCAGAATTATTAGCAAACTGGGACACATTTCATTGAGACAATAAAGGCATTGTTGCAAGATTTCATTCTGATTGTTCAAAGCATCAAGAAAAATAATCCTAGAGGCGACACAAACGTACATCACGTCAGCATTTTTATTTTTTTGTTTTATTAGTCTGTGTGGCTAAAATGTGGCGGTAGGACGTTTCAGACAATTTCAGTTAAAATCCTCATGTTTCTGATAATACCAGTTTCTCAAATGTGAGAATTTGCTATTTAATCGTAATGAGCATTTTTCACTCTTTTCCAGTGATTTATAGATGAAATGATCAGTTGATTAATCAAAGAAACAGAATCAGCTGATAATAATAAAAAAAAGGAGGTATTGGGCATAAAAACAGTAGGTGGTTCAGTACAGGAAAAGGAAGCACACAGTACCCGCCAACCAAAATCAAATTTGCCCTTTTAAAACAATGTTATGGCATTGCAAGTAAATGCCAGTAAAGTCACTGCATCTCGCAGAACAGTTCAAATAAAAGTGATCTGATTCTCATCCTACTCATTGAATCAGAATCATTTAATCCTTTGGGGTTATAAAAAGCAATAAATGTATTTTTAAATATTAATCCTACAACTTTAAATTAAACTAGGTGGTCCCATCACATAAATGGGAAATATGAGTTCATTGACCCTGGGGGATATGAACTTTGTGTGTGTGTGTGTGTGTGTGTGTGTGTGTGTGTGTGTGGGCTTGTATTATTATCTATGTGAGGATCACTGTAGCTACTGAGGACAATTCAGGATTGTGAGGACATGCAGGCTGGTCCTCACTCCTTTAAAGGACTGTTTGAAGATAAAGACTCTGGTTTTAAGGATCAGGTTGGAATTAGATCAGGGTTAGAGTTAGGAGCTAGGGAATGCACCGCATGTTATGAGCATGTGTGCGTGGTGTGTTGCAACTGAGTCATTTAAAGCATAAGGGTGGTACATGCCCCCCACCACCAGTGCACCTATTTAGAGCAGCTTGTCTCTTGACAGCAGACAGTTTAGTCTAGAGCAGCTGAAGGCTGCAGACATACAGAGACAGACTGACATTTTAGATCTGGTGCCATGGTGGATCTTCATACCTTCAATTCTGCAAAACTTATACAAGATTAACTCTTCTTCGCTGCCAGTTCTAAACAGTTCCAGTGGCAGTGAAACCCACAACTGTGCCAGAGTGGGTGCCTCGCTGCTGGGATGCAAGAAGTAAATGCACACCGCTCTGCCTGGTAACCAGCTCGCGCGCACGCACACACACACACACACACACACACACACACACGCTGCATCGCCTAGACAAGGCCAGCCGTCAGGTCACATTACTGCATGCTTTCTCTTACACTGCCCTCGGGTTAAATCTGCAGCATGCTTTTTTTTTTTTTTGTTTCAACTCAGATGGGGCACAAGCTGCCAGCACCAGAGGGCAGATAAAATAGAGTGAAATAGAATAGAACTGCCCTACAGTGGGACGTTGTGGTATAGTGTGGTGTATCGCTGCTTCCAGCCGAGGTAGTTTTACAGGGCAGATACATTTGATCGTGTTTGGTTCAATAGCTGCTGGTGTTTTGAAGATGTTTTCAGGAGGGAAGCAAATGTTCACAGTGCACGCAGCTCGGCTGACGTGTCACGGCGTTTCTTCTAGGTCCAGTCGGGCATGGCGAGTTGCCAGAATTTCACTGACCCATCGAGTTTGTGGAGAGTATTTGCTTTATTTGAGAAAAGGTTATGGTGCACAAGCAAAGCCTTTCTCTCTATTCATTGACCAACAAATGAGACTATGGGAGTAAATAACATCTGATTAAAATAAATGAATTAAAACATTAGCACCAGAGCACTAATTAGTTGCAGTATTTTCACTGTTTTTCATGCACACATCTGTTAATTGGCAACAATTTTTATGTTGAATTGAATACAAGCAATTTTTAAGGAAAACTGACAGAAACTTCTTGAGTGCCGGCTCCTAAAATGCTGCCTTCATGCACATTTAAAAATCCTGTGTTTGGCAGACGTCTGGGTCAATGCTAAAAGCAAAATGCTTGGTGAATAAATCATGACGCACACGTAGCAGGTGACTTCAAAGTCCACTGAAGATGAAAAATGGCAGCAATTGAAAACATCGGATCTTAATTTTTAGCAGCACAAGCTGTGCATCTCGATGAACCAAATAGTAGCAGATGGAAATTTTTATTTTGCAGATTTTCAGTCGATAAAAAACTGAATACGTACCAGTTTTTGTTGCGTTGCAGTTTGAACAAAACGAGCAACTTAAAAGCTTTCATTTCCTCTCACCAGTCTCTGACACTCTGACACCATCCATACAGCACAGATGATTAAATCTAAAAAAATAATCAGCAGGTAAATCGATAGCAGTTTCAGGCGTAATGTAAGCACAGTTTACATTGGATGAGGACAGGGAACTTCAGTTTGTTCAAGTGATGGAGGATCAGAGGTCAGCGTGGTGGCCTCCTGCTGTGAGGATGCAGCCAAGCAATTAAAACATCCACACCACCGCAGTGTGCGTCTACACTGAAATCTGAAGGGTGGCTGTTGATTGTCAAAAGCTTTTTTGAACCCTGCAGTGAGAACACAGCAAAACTGTTTCTGAGTGACCAACATGACTGTGAGCCCACACTGTGAGCCCTTTAAAACCAAGAGTGGTGTTAAGAGGTTTCCTCATAATCACTGTTGAGACTACAAGCATGAATGGAGGCACACACACATGCACAGACACACACAGATCTAGTGTTGCTGCAGTGGAGTTGGTCGCACTGCAGAACTGTCAGGAAGAATCACACTCTGACTCACACACGCACGCACGCACACGCACATACGCCCTGAGGAAACACCGTCTCATAAACCCAATACAAGGTCACGGAGCTAGTGGGTTAAGATTCTGCTAACAGGAGGAAGAGGAGGAAGAAGAACAAGAAAGACAAGGACAATTGAACTGACAAGGTCGACTGCATCCGAGTCCGTGTCCAGTAACCAGTGCACACATTGGCAACGGCAACAACGGCCCCTGTGGTCTGCAGTGGGCTGATCATTCAAATAAGGCCCAGTCCATAGGACTGTGCGACTGGAACAACAAAGTCTGGTTAATACTGAGGTTTGTCTCCATGAAACCCAATATTATCTTTCCCCAACTTACTGAATAATGACATTATCAACAGTAATATGGGACTACAAAGTCTAGACTCCTCCTAAACACATCAAATCTGGTAATATTTTGTCTCTACCTAAACCTAATTACCAGTTAAACTACCTGAAGATCCAAGTTTAAAAAGGAGCCAGCAAGTTTTGCTATTGCTTCATAGCCAAAATTAGCATTAACAGCTGTTCACTTAGCAGTCTAAAAGAAATGTTGCAAGTTCAGCATTAAACTAAATTCCTTCACTCACCAAGAGCTGCCTACAGCGGCGGAGAGCAAGGCAAGTGTTAACTTGTTTTGTTTCTATTTCTATCACTTTTTCTCTTTTACTGAAGTCAGCAATGCTAACCAGCTAGCCCCAGTCGGTCTATACAGCGTGACTGTAGCATCCAGCCTGCCCTGAGGAAATAGCCCTACTCAGAGGACGTGTTATCACCTCTGGTATTGTGAACACAATGGTGGCTGAAGCTGAACGAACTACTGAGCCTACATGAGCTCGTCCACTAAAATTCAAACCACAAAACGACCGCGAGAGTTGAGGTGCCACTTAAGTTGGGAACAAGAAAATTCAGTCCTTTGAAGTGAATTGGTTTGGTAAATAGACAGACACCATTTTAATGCCTGTACTTTAAATGTGAGGGTGAAAAGATTAGCCAGTTAGATTAGCTTAGCAGAAATGGTGCTATTGTGGGGGAAGCAGCTAGCCTGACTCTGTCCAAGATAAAATGTTAGCATGTTTCTCACACGTTTGCGTGACGGACCCCATCATTTGTTGCTCTGGAAAACACAAATACCACCTCACAGTTGGCAGCCGATCGGAATATTCACTGATTCATTCGTGCTACGGCCGAACTAATGATTAGTTTCTCAATAAATAGCTTCAATGTTTGGTCAATGACAGACCGGAGCCAGAACAACATCCAAGAGCAGCGGGTAATGTCATTAAATGTCCAACCCAGAGCTCAAAACCAAAAATATTATTACACTTTACTATTATATAAGAACCTGGACCCATCAAATGTTCTGGCATTGACCACCTACACACCCACTACACTGCCGATATTATACATACACAGCAAAAAAAACCCTCCAAAAACATACTAATTTTAGCTCCCATCACATGACAGCAGTTAAAGAGTAGCATTTTCCTTCATCGCAAACACACAGTGGCACCCAGGGTCAACGCCTCACACTGAGAAAAAAGTAAAACTTTCCATTTCTGTCTGTCCTCGGCTGAAACAGCTCCTGCCAGAAACAACATCTGCGGTAGGAACCAACGACAACCTTTTCAACGTCAGAGTGAAACAGGAAAAGAAGTGAACAAATAATCACAGAAGGTTTGTTCTGTGGCTGGATTTTTTTATGCACAATTTTGAATTTGTGCGCAAATGGCGTGCTCATTATATCCACTTTACATAAGGACACACACACACAAATGCACAGACGTACACACTGCAACGGGAAAGAGGAGGCGGAATAGACGAGTAATGTGCCTCGACAACTTAAAGACTTGCTCAGACACATTTACCCATACACAGATAAATAACACACACTTATATAGAGTTATGGAGCTAATCATATAATGACAGAGCTGAGAATGAGCAGCTGAATCTGACTCAGCTAAAAACCATCAGACCAGCTCCAGTTCTAACAAGTCCTGCTGTCCCCAGGCCCAGTTTCACCTCACCATCATAAAGAAACTTGCACTTCAGAAACACCTCTTACACTTGGCCTGAGTCTGTGAACTTACTGTATGTGTTTGATACATTTCATAACAAGTGAAACTCTTTACTCCCCACATGTCCTTGCATGACTATTGTCCAATGTTTGTATCAAACTGAATACAGTTTGCAGATGGGCCAGCTATTAAAAACACATTATAGGTTCCATATCACTATATAGAGACACATGTGCAACCTGGATTTATTCTTTATGTAAATACACTGGGAGAAATTTTGAGTGTCCTGCTCTTGGGATTGAACCACCCACCTCATGATTAATGGCCAATCAACAACAGCATACAGTTAAAATGACCAGAGCTCCATTTGGAGTGGGTTACAAATATGGGGACGGCATTTTAAACCACCAGGAAATTACAGGTTATGGTCTGCAATAGACACAGATGAAGCCAAGATTTAAGATAAAAATTGAATCTACTGGACATCCCATAGTGAAATATATCCAGCCTGATTCGGTCTAGTCTAGTTTCAGACCTCTGGGTTACTATCTGGTCTGGTATTGTGCTTATTTGTGACTATTTCATTGTTTTGAAAAACCACTTCCAAGCCAGCAAAAGCTTTGTAGGTAAATAAAAATTCAGTCTGAACAGTTGCCTGCAACTTCGAAAAATACTTCTGCTGAAGAGCCATAGACGTAGGACAACGTAAACAGGGTCCTTCTCCTTTGGAGTTCCCGGAAATGTCTGGAAGTCCCATCATCAGCTCAGTTTACCACAAGAAACAGGGACAAACATGTAACTGCTAAACAGGGTATGAGTGCAAATTACATCTGTTTTTTAGCACAGCTAAGGAGTTGTGGGGGCAGAATGTTCCTTGCTTCACCTACACAGTAATTGCTGAGGTAGGCGAGCATATTCCACATCCACTTTCCATCCCCACATTTTTCCAAACCAGTCTGAGGATTTGAGCTGGCGACTTCCCAGTCACAACTCAACCACGCTTGACTCTGGATATTGTGTAGTCGTTTTTCCCGAAATAAAAAAAAAAAAAAAAAAAAAAAAAAGTCTGTAAAGGCTAAGAAGTGCAGATGGTGCCATGAGTGGTGCAAGCGTGCAACTGTGACCTCTGTCGCGGCCGATCCAGCACGGCGGCTTCCTACCCAGAAAGAGCCGCACGGCATCCGTCTTCATCCGCACTGTTGTGATTTGCACTGAGACAAAAGTCGGCAGACAGAAGGCTCACATACTTTCCATCTCGACTGGAGAGCTGTCTGGATATGGGAGGTAGCTGTGGTTTGGTCTGGGCCCGGTTCACATGTGAGTGTGTGTGTGTTTTCACATGCGAGAGAGCCAGCACAAAAAAAAAAACCAAGTAGCTGTTCCAGGCATACTCCAAGCCATAACATTAACACACACATCCAACCACACATACACCCACAGGTTCAATGCCTGTACTTTACTCTATCAGTATGAGCGATGGAAAACGGTCAGGCTTACAGTATCAACACTTTCTACAAGCCTGTGGACGCCCACACATACACACAGACTCACAACTTACTGTGTCAACAGTCACTTCAAGCCAACCGACGAACTAACCAACAAACCCCAAACACACTCTCACTTTGTTTCACGCTCTCACACACACTTTATAATAACATCACCTCCTTTAGACATCAATGGCAAACACAATAAAGGCTGTGTGGCACAGCTCAGGGTATAATTAGCACCGTTTCTATGCCTTGTTTTACTGCTTTGTACCGCTAGTGCTAACTGGCTAACAAACAGCTAACTACACTCTTTTCCATTTGTACTTGTGCTACTAGAGGCTTATGTTTGGCTCTTCTTTTCTCTGCCTTTTTTTACAATTTCGATGACACCATTTGTAAGAAATCTCACATTTTTTCAGTTTTTAATCAATAAGGTGACTGAAAAACTAAACTATTAAAAAAAAAAGTGGCGTCGGGCTGTTAATTCATGCTACTTCTTGACATCGAAATTGAACATCAAGCAAAAAGCTAACTACCTTTTTTAAATATGCACACATAAACAAACTGCTAAATAAATGCATATTAACAAACTACAGAAAAACACCAACAGTATGGACTTTTGCCTCCTGCTAACAGCCAGGAACATGCTTATGCTAATGAGTCACAACTGCTCAGTCGCTAACAAGACAATGAGTTCGATCATTTTATTTAAGATAAGTGTTTGTACCATGAACTCCGGTATTATTACCGTCTACAAACCATGTTTCTTTTGCGGAGCAGTTTATACTCGAGCAGATGGGTGGATGAATGGTGGCACACAGCTAATAAGCTACAACATCTTCCACCATTTTGGACTCTCCAGGCCTGCGTTCCCCTTAAGGGTTCACTATTGGCCAACAGTGCAAATTCAAAGTCTTTTTCTTTTCTTTTAATAAAGTTTCTCCTTGATCTAACAGTTTAGAAAGAGGCAGCAAACAGGGGCAGAGAGAGAGAGAGAGAGAGAAGGTTATGAAGTAAAACAAAGGTCCCCAAAGCCAGCTGAACCATGGATGTGGTGGTTATGTGGTAGGCACCTTAACCTCGTGCAAATTCACTTGTCAAAGATCAGCAAAGTTGAATTTGATGCTGAAAAAAAAAATCCTGTGTCCCCATGAACTTTTTTTTTTTTACTAAATGTTACTCAAATCAACTGATATATGTAATGTTTTTGTTTTACATAAATGCATAACATAGACAACATTTTTTTAATTACGTAATTGTGGTCATTATATGTAATGATTGGGACAATTTACTGAAGGTGTCAGTGTCAGTATAGTGGCCAAACTATAATTATATCAATTCTAAATTTACACACACACACACACACATAAATGCCATTTCTGTGCGATATATCTGTCTGGAGGCAGACTTTCCAACACTATGTAGCTCCATCTCAACCAGCTGCAACAATAAAATTTTGAATGTATACTGTGGGTTTTTTACATGTGAGACCATTGACCCGATGGATTATAAAGTTTGCCTTAATTTGAATCTTAAGGAAATCATTTGAATGCTACTTCCACCACACCTAAGGCAGTTTTCACCGACAGTAGAAACTTTAAGAATCAAGTGGAAGAGAATGAGCTTCCATTCAGCACAGTCAAAACGACAGTCCTGATCCCCAGCTGCACAGCCTGCCCCCGGATCTCCACAAGGGCCGAGGGACATAGACAGAGAATGACAAAGAGAGAGAGAGAGAGAGAGAGTGGGAGAGAAAAAGTGGCTTGGCTACAGTGATACAACTCAAGAGGAAAAACACGACAGAGAAAAATAGAAGAATTTAAAAAAAAAAAAAGAAAAGAAAAGAAAAATGAGATTAAATTTTCCAAGAACGAGGGTTGTGCACTAACACAGCAACAGCGGCCAGAATAACTCTACATCTGTCTGGAATTAAAGAGAGTCAGAGACGGAGACAGACACTGCTGCTGCTGGTTGAAAACTGCATTTGAACTTTAGCGTTTTGTTCACGAAGGGAGTCTGTAAAAAAATCCTGCACAGACCAGATGCACACTAACATTTACTTCCCCACAGAAATTAAACACAACAGGAAAAGAAAGTCATGATGATACTATATTTAGAGCTGATATGTTCCTAATCTACTACACAGCTTTCAAATATCTCGTTTCTAACTTGGACTGTTTTTAATAGTTGAGTTCTCCATTTTAGGATAATGGGGAAAAAATACCACTGAAGGTTCAAACTTTGAATCCTAAATGTCCCGTATTGTTTAAAAGTGTCTCCTTTGATTATAAATCAGGTCTAGGTTCTATATTAACACTGTCAAAGCCTGTGTTCAAAAACTGAGCCTTTAAACCAGCCGTCGGGACTTTGACTGCGATGTCATAACAAAGCAGTCAGTTCTATATTCTTAATTGATCACTCAGCCAATCAGAAAAATGGGCTCAGATCCTCTCTTCTGATTGGCTGACTGAAGTGTTGTTACTAGAGCTCCAGAGCTCAGCCTGAGAGAGGAGATGGAAAACTACACGGGTTTTTGATTCTAAAAACCACAAATGTATCTTCGTATGGACATCAACACTTCAAATATAACTCCAATAAATAATATGTGTATGTGGACCTTTAATACTTTTGTGTCCAGAGGATCATGTATCAAAAACTGTTGAATATCAACGCCACATGCTTTTGATATTTTGTCAGATTTGTAATCTTCTTTATAGTTTTACTTTATTTTGGCAACTTTTCTTGTACAACAGCTGTAAGAGAGTTTTTCTTCTGTTGCAGAAAATGTGTCTTCGAAAAAATACATGTTTAAATTTCTCTACAAGAGGAACTGAATATAGCACTGATTAAACATCTAAACCTGACCTACTTTTTGTCTTTGGATCGATTTGCTTTGGGTCCATGTTTTTACTCTTTGTGTAAACAGCTGACTGGATTTGTTGAAGTGACAACTGCCCCAACAAATAAGACATCATTTGTTTGCTTTCCCAGATTTCCTTGTTCTCTGGCCACATCACCGGACTATGAGAGGAATGTCCCCCAGACCAACACCAGCTTTCTAAATGGCATCCTCTGACCTCTGAACCCTGAGGGGTCTTTCTGGTGCACATACCATAGAAATACACAAAACCCTTCCTCCCACTGTTTCTGTAAAAGTCAGATATTCTCACAAGCATACTAAAGTAGAAAAACCCTGAATGCACCATCAGGACATTTTACTGTTCTGCTGTTTGATGTTTAGTTTACAGAGCAGTTAACAAAGAGACAGAGGAAAGTGGAGTAGTGTTACCTCATCTGGATACTCCATTAATATTGTGTGTTTCTCTCTCTCTGTGTGTGTGTGTGTGTGTGTGTGTGTGTGTGTGTGTGTGTGTGTGTGTGTGTGTGTGTGTGTGTGTGTGTGTGTG
>CM076658.1:2899625-2915111 GCA_038496675.1 Rachycentron canadum
CCGCCGCCGCCGCTGCTCCGGCGAAACCTGCGCATCCAGGCCGGGAGAGCGCGCTCTGCAGGCCCCGCGGCGCTTCACACAGCACCGATGAAACAGCGAGCATTGCACCGCGAATAACAGGCAGAAGCCGGCCCGAAATGTGCACATGCACCCCCGTTGAAATGCATTTAACCAGCTGTAGTGAATGAAAGCCCCCTGTTTTCCCCCTGTGAAGCCAGTCGTTTTCTCTGTCACCCCCACCCCACACACACCCCTCCACCCACCCCTTCTTTCTCTGCATACACATGCAGCCACTAACGGGATTAATTGGCTTTTATAGCAGCGGATGTTAATTCAAGGAGCCGCAGTGATACGGGTCTGAATACAGCTTCAAATGTCTGCGACGAGTCTCAATGCAGGCGTTAAACAGCGAGGAGGAATGAAAGCAGGGTGGATGTGGTGGGATAGAGATGCGTTAAGGTGAAGGGTGGGGGGGGAGATCGGGCTACTCACTGTGCGGATCCTGGGAGGTATCCCGGGGGAGGGGGGGGGGGGGAAAGGCGCAGCCAGCAGCGGGGAGACAGAGCAGAGGTGTCCGCCGGGAAACCCCGCGGTGTAACGGGCAAGGCGTCGTCGGGGTTTCTGCCGGTTTAGTCCGGGTTTTCACCGACTCCCCTTTCCCAGATATCCCAGATTTCCCCTGCTGCCTCACTGAATCCCAACAGCGCTCACACTGGCGTCAAGTCCGCGGCAGGAAACGCCGACGACTTCTGGGCGACAATTTCACAATAAAAGCCCCCCATAACCGCGTTAAAGCGGGACACATACAGTAAACGAACCAACAAATAAATATTCACTGCAAAAGAAATACAGCCCAGTGAAACAAAACAGGAAAACTTTCAGTTTAATATTATAATATTGGATTGAATATTGATATTATTTATATTGCATTGCCAGTCATTTCCATCCCCTGTCTTCAGTTGCTGTTTCATACACATCTTGTTAATAGAGCCCAGGCCTATTTCATCAAAATAAAACAATCAACACTTCATGAAAAACAACAATAAATAAATCCATATTGAGGAGAAAATTGTTTTTACAGTGGTCCGAAGTGTGAGTAAAACTAAAAGTCATAGAAGGAATGTCGGTTACAGCTCAGTCGGTCTTTTATTGTGAAGCAAAAATTGCTCGATTTCCGATCTTTTTGAGTCTGACTTGACGCGTCCTCGAGCTCTACACCGGATCCCAAAAAACTCAGCGGGAGCGCGTATCCATACCCTGCGCGTTCCCGATGCCTTGTTTCCTGTCCTGCCCAACCCAGAAATCAGCCTCAGCCAATCAGGCCCGATGAGGTCATTCTTTTCTATTCTATTCTATTCTATTCTATTCTATTCTATTCTATTCTATCATTATTCTTTATCATATGTAAAAATTCTGCTGATAATAAACCCCCATCTCTCTCTCTCTCTCTCTCTCTCTCTCTCTCTCTCTCTCTCACACACACACACACACACACACACACACACACACACACACACACACACACAGCACTTTGCCCTGTTTTCAAGCAGCTTTTCATATCAAAGTCTGACCTCTACTGGTCTGAGGCTGTGCAGAAACACAGGAGGTTAAATCGTGTAAACCACGATTAACATATGTTCACGTGTTGCCCATAGTAGTATTTGATCAAATCTAAGCATTAACAGTCTAAAGAAGTAATGGGATGTTGGAATTGAGCAAATCTGGAATAACAAAAAAAAAAAATAATTATTTCCATGAGAAAATAATTTCCAAAGTCATCAGAGGCAGCTGGACTGTTGTTGTTGTACAATGTAGCGTTGATATCTTTGTTATGCAAGCCCACAGTGGTTTATAAGAACAGAAAAATAACATTTTTAAAAATCAATTAAAACATTAAAAATAAAAAATATTTCTTTGTCCATCTCTCTCGACAAACATCCAAGTAAAGTAACAATAAGCACTTTAAATAAATGAATAAATAATGTTTAAAATCCTATATGAATGTTATATTGATCCCTTAAAATTCCATTAATTCATCTTTATTTACTTCACTGTACTGATGCATTTGAAGATTTATTATTTTTTTGAGAATAATGATTGATATATTATACTATATATATATTTATTTATTTGGATCAGTTAAAAAATGTTAAAATCTCCTTCATGAAAACATATACAGTTACCACTTCATTAGGTACACCTAGATAAAACTGAAGCAGTCTAAACAACAACATTGCAGTTGATCTGACTCTATAAAATGTATCATTAAGTTTGTGTTGAAGCTGTTTTAGAGAGTTAGGTTTATGACTCTGGGCAAAATAACAGAAACAGTTCTAACTGTTGAATCATCATCTACATAAATCACTTTAAGCATACAGCGAACATTATATCATATATTGCTGGATTGTTGTATGAGACTGCATCAGCGAGGTGTTCCTAATAAACTGCCAAATGTTTGCATAAAAAGGCTTAAATCTTATGCCCCTATGTCCTTTCTGCGACATAAACGTAAATAGCCAATAAAGGTGGTGATTGAAACATTATTTTACTTGCAAAGACCCATGGTGCTGTAGAGTATCCCAGAGCACAGCAATTTGGCAGGCAGCAGGAAGGAAGAGGAGGTGATACAAAGCTGCAGCTGTAAACCACACTAACATCTCACTTGCGTTGCATGCTGCACTGAGTAGGTGGTGAATAGTCACTGTCACCTGAACTTCAAGGGTTTTTAACCTTTTCACTGTGAATTCATATATTCATATTTAAAATCTCAACCACAACTTAAAAGCAACACATTTCCACGTCAGACACCACAAAATGAAATTTTCCATCATTACAAAATCCAACATTGAAGAAGACAAGCACACAGACACAGAGACACAAAGGCTTTAATCTGGAAGTGCAGTCGGTTGCTGTTGGACATCCCCTGCATGTTGGCTTGTAGCTGATGGAAAAAGGAATTCAAATTTTCCTCTTAACTGTTTTCAGTTGAACAATACTTAAACTTAAATCACCAACAATCATAACTCTACATGACAGATCTCAGTGCCTTGGCAGCCTTTCCAGTCCGCAGCACATTGCTATTCCAGCCAATCAGTACACTCTTGTTTGTTTGTGCAAAGCAGTCTGCACGTAATCCTGGCTCCCGACCAGAGACACAGGGGAAGGTAACCTCTTGTGGACTCTTTTCACCAGCAGGAACACAGTTTACTGACAGTTTACTAACTCACTGTGGCCCAAACTCAACATATATGCCTTTATGCAAATGTGACATCAAGGAGCAATTTTACTCTAAATCTTGTACAAAGGTGGTTAATGGTTTGGGGTCTGGTTTGCTTCTGAATGCACCTTATCCAACTGTTGTTTGGTGTGGTCTGTTTCTGAAACCACAACCAACAATATGCACAAGACTATCACTAACAGCAAATGATAACACAACACACAAGATAACTGCTGGGTGTCATCTGCATAGCAGTTAATATTGCATACAGCAACTACTGGGTAAAAAATATAGGTCCTAACACAGAACCCTGTGGAACTCTATGATTACCTTTTGTTTTCACCGAAAAGTCATTATTGACATAAACAACCTGGGTCTAAGTTTGATTTATTTATCAGCCTGGTGTGGTTCCTTACATCCCATTGACATGTTACAGTCTCCTTAATTAAATCTTGTGATTGATGATGCCAAATGCAAAACTTGAATCAGTGCTCCATCTGGGCTATGATGAAAATCTTAATTCAAACTATTCCCATATAAATTACGTAAATGGTTTGCAACAGCCTTGTAAGCCTCTTAGTGAAGCCAATGCAGAAGCCTTTATTCTATCTATTGACCATCAGGGTGCGACTCCACTGGTTATAGTCTGTGGTAAAATGTCCCGACTTCTCCCTTGATTTATTAGCTCAGTAAATGTTTTCCTAACGAGTTTATGGCTCAGTCTCTAGTTTCAAGTCTTCTTCAATACAACACGACGTTCATTTTTTTAAATGACGAGAAAAATAGACCATGAAGAAAGTACAGAGCAGGTCAGCTCCACCTTCTCCTCCAAATATAGTTTATTCTGGTTTCAAAAATACAAGATGGCGACAGACAAATTACAAACTGGAGGCTTCAAAACAGGAGTTCACAACCAATGACATCACAGAGGGCTGCCATTTTGTCAAGACAAGGCTTTTTAAGTAGAGGTTTATTTACTGCAACGTTAATACCCCGTGGTACATGATGTGTTTTGACAGAGCCATCAGATCTAACAAGGAAATTTTCATTAAAGGCAAAACATCCTTGAACAGCCTCATTGAAATATGGTCAAGAAGACAAGTTTAGATGAAGAAACAGTTGTGTAAGTTCAGAGAGAACTAACTGAGAGAAGCAGCCTAAGTAAAAAAAATCAGGTTTTACAGCCGATTCCTCAGCTCTTCATTGTCCAGATGCTGAGTTAAAAAACTGTAAAACTCCTGGAAAAAGAAGAGCATATTCAAACCCAAACTTCTTCAGATTTAGAGGACTCTGGCCGCGGCCTCAGCCTTGTCCAAAGCTGCAGTTATATCTTTGCTGTCTGCTGCAACGGGAGTCAGACTCCCACTTCCACTTTCTATTCTCTGGAAAAATCATCACCCCTAAAGATTTGAGATAGCCTCAAGCGATTCAACCCCCATGTTTTTAAAAATATTTTGAGAGTTAAATTCAGGGTTAACCTTTGAATGCCAGTTCATGTTCAAGCTCTTACACCTGAATGTGGGTGTTTATGTGCTACATAAAACCCCCAAACCATTCCTTTATGTGTGTGTACATGCTTATGTTCAAGGGAAGACTTTTGCACATTTTTGTTGTTTGCAGTCTTATCTGTCAACATCTATGTGTTTACACATGTGGCTTCATTACCTAGAATATGGTTTCATTGTTACACACAGGAAGTGTTGCAATGTCACAAAGTCATACATTTTCATCTCTGGGTTATTTAACATCACAGATGGTGTTGCCCTTCGAGAGACAGCAGCAGCCGATCAGGGAGACAAAATGAGAGTGGGGGTCCTGTGGATGCTGATGGTGTGTTTGAGTGATGGAGAAGTCACAAAGTGCTCAGGTAAGAAGAGTTAACTCCAAGTGCTGCTCAGAGACGGCTGTGACTCTTTTAACAGACATCATAACTTTCAGAATGACTGCGAGAGCTTTCGTGTGCTCATGTTATATAGTTGTTCAGTAAACCAAGACTGAAGCTTTTGCCTTTGGTTACGTCAGAGGATTTTTGCAGCGATCTGCAGATTTGAAGATGCATAGTGCTATTTCCTTTTCTTAACAAATAAAACAAATACTACATTATCACTGTGTCTGCACTCCTTCACACACATTATTAATTTGGATTTTCACCAAGATGATATTTAAATTGGCAAAAAAGAAAATCACTGACATTGAATACATTTTATATTTGTGTTTTATTTCATGCTCCTCACATCTTTTCCAACTGAACCAGCTTGGGCAGTTTTCCATCCATCTGTAGTTTACACTGGACTGGGCAGGGTAAAAGTATTGTGGGTGTTTTGTGATAATTTTACTCAGATGAAAAGTTTGGATATATTCTAATTATTCAGTGTCTCCTCAACTCCACTTAGGATGATTTAGATTGACAATAACGGATTGACAAATCCAGTTATTTAAAACTAGGCTGAATGATTTTCATTCATATCTCTGTGATATTCATCAGGACAAACAAGGAAGTAAGTAAAAAAAAAAAAAAAATCAACAAACAGCATCTGTTATATCTGTTTCATAATTCATTATTTTGACTGGTTTCTGGATTTACTTAAAATTCTATTATTTGAACAGAACAAAAAGCAGCAGACTAGGAGTAGTATTAAAATCATAAAAAACAATGATACAGACAGTGGTGTTGCCCCTGTGATTATTATACTGTTGTATTAGAGTTTACTGATGCAATAACCTGTAAAGTATCACTTTACTGCTCAATGATCATTTAAATATTAAACTTTGACATTTATCAACCAATAACTCTTAAATATGATTTATTAGCACATTCACAATACAACAGCTGCCTTTAAATCGTTGAAATATCAAGAAATAAAAATACTAAAGTCGTGAAGTCGTTATTGTAAAGTACCTGAAGATTGCACTGTATAACAATCTCAATTATGTTACTATTTTAGTGGTTAGTGATTAAGCCCTTCCTCTTGTCTCAGTCATGGTGAGACAACTTAAACACACTTGTGACCATTTTAACAATGGACAGCTACCTCACACAACCATAACGAAACACGAATGACATTAAACCTGAGCAGAACTTGAAGCCATGCAGTCAACTGGAGAAAACTGAGAAACCTTCAAGATGAAACCAGGTTCAAAACTCTGATCGGTCCTTTTGTTTGACATGAAACTGTTGTAGACTGCATTTACAACAGAGCGAAACCACATAAATGACATCAAATCTCATAAATCATCTTAATATCCAAAGGCTTGAGGTTCTTTATACGTGTTATCATGTGAGATAAACACTAAGTTAAATTTCAAAGTGATGAACATCACATTTAAGTGTGCATTTAATCACACACACTCACATTTAATGTTCAGCTAAGAAGGCAAGCGACACTCAACTTCCCTAATGCAGCTTTAAATGTGATTTATAACGTAATTTCAGTTTTAATTGACTGATGTTTTGTGTGTTTGTCTCAGTCCAGCAGATCATCACAGTGTCAAAGCTCTGTAAAGTGAATGTCTCCTGCCCGGCTATCAGGGCCAACAGCTTGAGGCTCAACTACCAGCTCCTCTTTAATGACAGCTGCATCAACCAAATACATCTGGATAAGGTTGGTCAATGTGCATCTGTGTGTGTTTTTATGTTACAAAACTCTGAAGGCGTCAGATTTTGGTTATTATTTAAAAAAAAAAAAAAAAAAAAAAAAAGCGTTATTATTTTTTTTTATATGTCATAGTGTTCGTTGGTTTGTGGGTTCCTGCAGAGCATTGCCACCGCACATAACTGCAGTTGTTATACATTACGTTCATTACTGTGTGGTTTTTCCAAAGAGAGTCTGACCTCAAGTGCTGAACTGTGTGACATACCTTGGCTTCAGGATGATACTGCACACGCATCTCATGAATGTGTGGGGTTTCTCCAGAGTGCACAGAGTTACATTGGATTTTAAAGCCTTGGTGTAGCTACGCTTCAGCTCCACACGATTTGCAACCGGCTACAATATGGATGCACAGGCCGAGTTGTGAGGTTTTTGCTTAAATCCTCCACCTAACATCACAGTTGTGTTCAGTTATGTTACTATAGTGGACAAATCATGATATCACCACAAGTTGGCAGCACAGGCAGGTTTATTAGAGTGGTTTCAATTAATCTTTAAGGTTCAAGGGATGTGGTTGATACACCCAGACACCACAGCTGGATGACTGAGTGAGTAGATTAGCTATAATTGTGAACACATAACTTGGTTATTTAACCAAATACTATACATGACATTACATTGTAATCAGGTAAAAAGAACCAACAAACCACCCAACTGAACAAACAAAAAAACAAACACACATTTTTCTGCTATTTTAAGTCAGTCATTAATGATAATCAGTGCTTGAAACAATAATGTACATTTAGGTGTTTAAGTTTAATAATATTTACTGATACCAAATAATTATTATCTTGTTACTACAAGTATAATAATAAACTGTTGTAGTTAAGATTTGCCACTGATACTGAAGTACATGATCTGGAACTTCTGGTGGTACTTTGGGTCTGAGCTAATGTGGCATTTACAGAAGAGTACATTTGTCTTTTAAACAACTCTCTCTAAATCTTTTCCCCAATGTTTTTTTTTAAAATTATTATTATTAATTAGTGTTTGCACAAATTAAATCCTCATTTGACTTTAACAGCAGCAATTTAACTGTAGTTCAGATTCTGTGATTGCTGTTTTACCTGTTTCTTGGTTGGTTTGTAAGTTTGTTCGTCGGTATAATTAGGTCAAATGTACCGAATCAATCTGCACCGAACTTGTTGGAGGGATGGCCCATGATGTCAAGATGAAAAAAAGTTTGGATGTTGATGTAAAAAAGCAGATAGATGAGGTGTTAAGATGATGAACTACAGTTTGAAGAGTGGGCTGCTCTGCCGTTGCCATCTTGGCGGTGCCTGATTTTGCATAACTCCTGGCTAATCCACAAATGGGCAAATCCGTGGAATGTGTGTGGAGCTGACACTTGGTTGCTGATTTGTGACAAGCATAAGTTGTCTGCCACCTGGCAGATTGGCCAATCGAAGAACAGCTTTTAGCGTTTCCATGTCGGCTTCATTGGATTTGTTACATGTGCAGGGTTGCCCGGCCTTGCTGAAGCAGTGTGCTCTATGGAGTGCTTTTCTACTTGTTCAGTCTTTACTTGGCAATTAATGTCCCCACATCTAAATTACTGTATTTTTTTCTTTTTTACTTTATGTAGGACATTGATCCTCCAGGGTGTTTGTTTACTGGTCATTTTGAAGTCACAGCCACTGACAACGGAGTGTTCATCTGCAGGAGGGATGTGATCTATCCTCCACCATTTATCAGGGACTGTCACACAACTCAAGTCAAAGTGGAAGGTAAAATGCAAGACCGGAAACCCACGTATACACTCAATTATATTTTATTACGGGATGTAACACATTGAAATATAAAACATCAATTCTTATTCACAGACAAGGAGTCTTTGTCAGCAATCAATGCCAGTGGCCCAGCAGCCAACCTGAGCTGTCCACACCAGTCTCCATTCATCCCAGCGGTGGTGATGTGGGCAGGATCTAGTATTTTATTGGTCTACAGCCTGTCAATCACCTGCGTTACCATCATTATGTGGGTAAGAAGGAAAACATGGATTTTAATTTCGTTCAGTCTCAGCAAATTCTGGAAATTATTTGTTACATAAGTTGTTCTCTCTCTCTGTTTAGTGTATTCTTCAGAGGAACCTGAAGAAACATGATGAGGATACAAACGTGTATGCCAACACCAGACCTGGTGAGCGCAGGAAACACTACAGGATTTATCAGTAACTTACAACAATCAACAAAGAGCTTTTACAGCTATTAAAGCTATGAATGTTGTGTATGTCTATGACTGGAATGTGGAGAAGAGTTATGGAGAGAACCAGGGATGATGGCCATGATTAATTTAAATGACTGAATGATGAATGAATGATGACTATTTTAATGTATATGTATAATTTTACTTATACATTGAAATGACATTGAACTGTATGCAGAAATAATAGAGTAACAATAATAACATAGATCCTAAACACAAATATGAATTATGCAAAAGGTTTTAGAAAAATCAAAATGGTTTTTTTCTTTGTGAATAAGGATTTAAATTTTTTTTTTACTTAGGCTGTCTAATGTTAATTTGGCCTGGAGGTGGTGAATAAACATCAAAATAATGTTCCAAAATAAATAATATTATATGCTGTCTTATTTTAACATTTTATTTTACAATAAATTTAACTGATGATACAATATAAGTTTGTGCCACTAAAATATTACACTTTACATGAACTGTATTTTTATAATTTTTTATTTTAAATATTTTACATCAAAAACAAAAGTATAAACATGTTTCTTTGCATGAGATTTCATGGTTTTATCATTCTGTAACTGTGATGCTAGTAGTTGTAGTAGTGATGAGTTAGTCCATGAGTAACATGGACATCTTTTTCAGGTACATGAAAGAAATGTCTCATGTGAGGAAAATTACTTAGAAATTACAAAATGGAATATGCAAATTGTGTGTGTGATGTTAAATGGGTTAAAATAAGACAAATGAATAGTTGTCATGGCAGTGCAGGAAATGAACACCAAGACTGTTGCTTAGCAAAGCCAAAAACAGCAAAAATGAATGTGACTGACCTTTCTTCAACAGTTACTAGACCTAGTGGAGGTGATGATCACTGTGTGAAGAGCTTTCATATTTATACCTTTCAAATGGTCCTTATTTGGCACTGCTCTTTTTACATGAGCAATATGTAAAGATATTTTTAGACTATAATAGTAATGATGGTGGATCTCAGGAAGTCTATACAAATACTTTTTGCAAGTAACCAATATTTGCCAGTATACAGAGCACAGTTTTGAAATAATCTTTTTCCAACGCTGTTCTCCATTAGTCAGAAATAGGAGAAGGAGATATATTTGGAATAGATGCACATGTTTTGTCCAGTAATTAATATTTGCAGATTACATGGAATTAGCATTGTTATCCTACAGCAAGAAGGCTCTGGGTTTCGAATTGTGGCCCTGGGGCCATTCTGTGTGGAGTTTGCATGTTCTCCCTAGGCCTGGGTGGGTTCTCCCCAGGTTCTCCAGCTCCGCCCCAGACCACAGATTTATAGTTATAGATAACTGAGACTAAACTGCCCGTAGGCATCAATGTGAGCGCAAATGGTTGTATGTCTCCGTATGTCGGCCCTGTGATAGACTAGTAATAGATGGATGAAATGATACAGACGTACTTGTTACCACATACATGAGACTGATACTTGAAGAAGAAAAGCCAATGAGATGTTTGTAGTGATGTGGTCGTCATCTCATGTCAAAATAAATGGCAAACTTTTACAAATGTTGGTTTCTTTGTTATGGGTGGTCTTCTATTGTTGGACAAACAGTAAGAGATGTAATTAATGTTGGACGAGACACTGAAAGCACACAGCGTTTACTCTCTCTCTTTTCACTTTCCCAAATTCTCATGATCTCGACCTTTTGAGGGTCATCGTGGAGTTGAATTTGAGCCTTGGATATTTATGGATTCTTCTGTACAGGTTTTGTTACTATATGTTTTGTAAGTTTGATACAATGAACCACTGCATCCTGCCATTCATACTTTCCTACATGGGCATCTTGGGCAAAGCCCTTTCTTAGTTTGAATCTAATCTCACTGGCTACTCCTTCATTGTGTCATGGTGAAGTCAAGTCTCCGTCTCCCTGGAGTGCCCCAAAGATCATTACTGGGACCTCTTGTCTTGTTTAAATGACTTTGGATTTCTAAAGATATATTAAGCTGTGAGAGCAGGAGAGTTATCAATTGGCTTTATTTCCTAATAAATCCACCTAAAACCAATGTTGATATATCTGTGAACATCTGATGAATAATGCATGCTGTGTAAGTGGCACTGAATTTATCTTCATGTGATGAATTTTCCACATAGATGGAGACTCAGTAGATGCTGATTATATTTTCGTACATTATACCAAACCATACTGAAACAATGATAGCAGCAAAAATAAACCACTGTTTTCCGGGTGACTGAAGACTTCAGTGCTGACTGTACGATCAGGGCTTAACCCCACAGACTGTTTCCAGGCAAAACACACACAGATGTCACATCAGCAGGACACTGAATCTCACAACATCAGCACTTTTACTGTGGTTGATGTATAAAATCTATATTAAGTTATTTTCCACTGTTGTGTGCATGTTTTTATTGAGTAGCAAATTAATTTGAGCTTGAAAGAAATACAGAGAAGAATTTCTTTCTAAAGAAGAATAAACTTTGATGAACTGAGACTGTTGCTCGTCATGTGGTGTGATGTGACATTTGATTGCATCACACTCTCAATTTCAAAATAAAATGCACAGCGTGTCATTTGCAAATAAAAGAGTCATTCCTAAAGGCATCTAAAGCATTTATCAACATAGAAAGATCTGAATGTTTTCCAGTGCAAATGTCTTTATAACCATAATCAACTTTAATTTTGCTTTATTGGCAAAGAAGGAAGCAGATGTGCAGAAAGAAAAATAATTTAAATAGAAGATATGTTTTAAAAAGGGCTTTATGTTCCAAACTGATGCAGCTAACTTTTAAAGATAATGCAATGCAGCCGATAAAGCCAATAATCAAGAATAAAGACGGAAGGTTCTCCAACTGGCCTTATTTCTGGGTTGTTTTTTTCATCACTGATTGAATCTAGTTAAATTTCTTTTATTTCTTTTCCTATATTTCCGGAGATAACTAAGATGCATAAGACTTAGATGTCCATTATTGCATAGATGGAGTCCGATACACAATTTGCCAAAGATAGCTCCTCACCACCTCTGCACTGTTTTTATTTTTAGTTCTGGCAAGTGTCTGTGTGAATGAAATTCTTTATCATAATCGGTTGTCACATTAACATTTTCCTGCCTTGACTCAATCCACAAATCTTTAGTTCTCCTGGGTTTTAGCAGGAAAGACTCTTGACTCCCTGGAGCTCGTGAGAAGCGAGATTTATTTTTCATTTTTTGTCTGAAATTAAATTTCTATGCAATATTTCACAATGAAATCATCAGGAGACTTCAGAGTGAAAGGCACATAGCAGGTGTGTGAATCATCATTGCAGCCTTTGGGAGGAATCCTCCTATATTCAGAAACAGAAAAAAAAACATTTGGCACAAAGGTATAATCTGGACACATTCACGAAGACAGAAAATTCAACTCTCCTCTTTATAAAAAGACATATAAAGGCACAATAATTAAAATATTGCAGGGAAGATTCAATGGAAGTTAAACTAAATATAAACGCTGCAAAAGTTTCCGCATGAACAAGTGATATGAGCCACTAGAAGGTTTTTGTCCCCACAAGAATCATTGGCCAATAGGTTAATAGATTAATAGATTTCTCTTGTTTTTGGGGCCCACTGACTTTGAATCAACTGACTGAAACATCTGAACAGGCCAAAATCAGAATATACATTTACTCCATTCCACATTTTTGGATGAAAGAACATGTATGGATGGACACGTTTTGACTTGTTTTTCTGTCTTTCTTGCAGTTTAAATTCAACTTTTGTGCAGCGTTTGTTCCTTCTTGATCTTTTTTTACTCCGAATAAATGAATTTAATCAAACCACTCAGCTTCCATGCAGAACCACAACCGTTAAAAACTGTCATCTATCTTTACCGGCAAAACACCATCGTCATTTCCTGTGCTGTGGCAGAGTTTCCATGACTACTCGAAGCTCGAATATAAAGGTGAGTTTCACTGTTTTTGCTGTATTTTGAAGAAATTTATTTTCCCTGTGAGCGTGTGTGCTCACCAGAGTCTTTGTGAGTTAATATTGTCTGTGTCTTTCTGAGGAACAGCGTGAGATACTGTAGGATGTTCCTGACACACTGTGTGATGGAGTGGACTGTGTTGACAGTCCTCAGCCTCTGCCTGCCTGTGTGGAGTGGTGAGTGTGCACTGACTTTTATTGGTGCGATGGTGGTGATTTTATACATTGTTTTGCACATTCTAGGGTCAACACTCGACAGTTTGGAAAACATTCATTTGACAGGTTTGCAGGGACCTCTGTGGGAACTCAAACCCCAACTTTCCTCAGACAGAGAGTTAATCAGTAAATCAGGTTGTGTTACTAAGTAAAATGGTTTTCACAACATTGTTAGTTTGAGCTTAAAGCCAGACTTTGTATGAACATATGAGACATCCCTTATGGGCTATTGACCAACTAGATTTCACAAACCATCGGTGGTGGTGGAGTGGACCAGTTGTATGAAAGAAGTAGTCTTCTTCATGTAAATTATTTTGGGTGTTTAAGTCTCAAGGACATGTCTATTGGGTTCCCCCTGCTTTAATTTGGGGCTGAATAAATTAAATTATTGTATTTTCTTTTTAAATTCTCTTATTTTCAGGATGCAAATTAGATGAGATGATTGGGGGATGGGTGGGACCACTGCCAGTTAGCTTAGCTTAGCACAAAGACTGGAAACTGGGGGAATCGGTTAGCCTGGCTCTGTCTAGAGGTTCATCTACAAGTAGGACATATCATGTGTGTTTTAATCCTCACAGAAACAGATCTGTAGAAACCCGGCTCAAAGCCAGCCTAGCTATTTCCCATTGTTTCCGGTTTTTATGCTAAGCTAAGCTAACTGGCTCCTAGCTGTGTTATATTCACTGCACAGGTAAATGAGTGGTATTGTTCTTCTCATGTAACTTGAGGAGTATTTTGCCAAAAATTGTCCTTCAATCTGAAGGTGGAGAAAATGGATAGAAAGAGCTCATTAAAACTTTTTTATTTAACTTAACTCTTAACTGTTTTTCATTTGTTTTTCAATTTGTCAGTATTGAAGCTGATGGGTGCAGTTAAACAGTCGTACAGTGGAAAGTGACACCTCTTCAATTCAGTGGCTATCTGTGTCACAGACCACTGTTAATGCAGTAATACCTGTTTTTGTATTCAGTGGTTACATGTACATTATGCTGCTGTATGTTTCCTGCCTCTGTTAGTTGGTGCAGTTGATATATGTTTACAGTGGAAAGACTAGCTAGCCAGCGATTAGCTGACATGAAGGAATCACTTGGTGTTATCTAGCATCAGGGGCGTGTGTGAACACTACAGCTTCACTGTGAGGTCAGAACGTCTGCACAGCCGCAGTCAAATCAGCTTTTGTCATGCCTCCATGTGGGTGTGAAGGCTTTGAGAGATCTGTGCTGTGTGGTGAAATGAATCATTTCTGCTGTTGAGTAATTAGTGAAGTGAAAATGTTACATTTTCAATTAATGTGATGCAACGATTAACATTTTTGCCGTCAGTGAACATTTTCCATTGTCCACAACTGTCTAGAAGTTCAAAGGAGTAAAGTTGTGGAAGGTTCGTCAGCCTGAACCATAACCAAAGTGACGCACAGGCAAAGCTTGAATAAGACTAACATGATATTTAAGCTGAACTCTCAGATCAGGCAGAGTTTATCACACATTTACTACCAAGCCCTAACACCAGACAGAAAGTACTACATCACAAATTCTCAGCTACAACGTACAGCTCCCAACACTTAGGATAGTAACTAAATAACCTTTTAAAGTAAAGTAGTATCCACCACTTCCACTTCAACAATAAAAATAATTTCCTCTTCCATTGTTGCTATATCCTGTAAGCCTCTGAAAGTTGCCAAAAAAAAAAAAAAAGTCAAAACTAAAAATCTAAACCTAAATCTAAACAAAAAGGAAAGAATGTACCAATCCAGGAAAAACCTAATCTTCCTTTTTTGTCTGTCAGCTGTGAAGGTGTTCCAGCCCTATGCAGTGGTGACCACTGATGGTACAGCACAGGTCGAGTGCTTCATCCAACCTCAGCCCACCTTCCACCACACCCAACCGTCCAGTGACCAAAAGTCTCGATACCCTTACCCTGACCCCGAGAGGCTCCGCGTGTCTCTGCTGAAAGGCCTCTACGGCACCCAGGAGCTGTGCTCGTCCACCCTCAACATCCCTGAGCAAATACACACGGATGTGAAGACACAGGGACAGGTCGGTCTGTGGTAGGGCTCACAAAAACCAAATATTGTTGAAATAGTTGAAAGTTAAGCATCCAAATTTTAGGAGCTGCAATTTTTCTCATATCATAATGTATCATAAATGAAGCATTTATGCTCTGCTACACATGGAACATGCTTGTGTGGCTGCAGCAAAAATCATATTATCATATATGAGTTAATCATATATATATATATATATATATATATATATATAT
>CM076658.1:2918104-2929765 GCA_038496675.1 Rachycentron canadum
TATATATATATATATATATAGTTTTTTTTGTGGTTCATCTCCAGTCTGTTATGGGTGTTGATTCATCCCCATTAAAGCCAAAATAATTTCATCTAAAAGATTTGATTGCCAGCTTCTTACCATTACGATGGTAATGACACATAATCAACTTTATTAAAGTTATGACCATTTTGTATCTTCCATTGGAGAGATTTGGTGCATTTGAGTCCATTAGATTTTAAATACTTAATATACTTACTAATTTAAATATACTTAATTTACACATAAGGATAAAAAAATATGCATCCAGGATTTAGCATAAAAAAATCCAACCAGTCCTCCAACCTTCCAAACATTCGACTGGATGCTTAAAAATACAATTTATAAATATGTAAAAAACAATGATTTTTAATTGTGAGCAATTATAAAGCATTGTTATAAATCATTTCTAAATGTTTGTGCGGTTTATTACTTGCTCTTGAAAACAGTGGTCAAGTTAGAACAATAAAGACCGTGAACATTGTCCAGAAAAGGTGGAGGAACTCTTGTTTTCGTGCTGTTTTTAGGTGCAGTGCTCTGCTGAGCTGAGAGAGGGCGCCGTGAAGGTGACAGTGTCTGGACTGAAAGCCACAGACACAGATATGTATCGCTGCGGGATAGAGACCTTGTACCCACCTCCGTACCTGCTGCTCACAGGCAACGGCACACTCGTTCACGTGTTAGGTGAGACGCTCCCCACGAAAGATAATCAGACACTCGCGTTTCAGTGAAGCACAATGCACACATCTGTCTGCCTTTCATTTCAGTCTCACCTTTCCTCTGTCCACAGACAGCTCTGTGTGTCCTGTGCAGGGGCCTGAGGCAGTGATAGCACACCATGATGATGATGAAGAGGAGGACGGTGGGAGTGAGGAGAGGACGGCACCGGTCAATATTCCTGTGGTTGTAGTGGTGACACTGGTCATCATTGTCCTCATCATCATTATCTATTTCCAGGTCAGAGCATCATTACTCTTATCTTTGTATTTGTTTATGTTATTAATTCCTGGTTGGAGTACAATCAGTCGGTTGTTTGTTGCCCAAATTAAGATTTCAAATAGTGATAGTGAAAGTCACACGGCCTTTTTTTTTTATTTTTTTTTTTTTAGCATTTTTGTTTATGCCTTGTGTATAGTCACACTGAGAGAGAGAAAGAGAAAGAGAGAGAGATGTATACGGTATATGCACTGCCAAGTCAGCCTATGTGATACACAAAATCCCACCTTTAACCATAAATACCACATTGTGCACACACTTAACAACACAGAGAGACAGAGAGCTGCTTCCACTTTAAGAAATTAAACTATAAATAGTTGTGACAAATAAGTTTGTGCTACTGTGACACCTCATATATACATCAGTACATTGATGACTACATTGTTGTACTGGATTTTCAGCACAGATAACAGTAGTATATAATAGTCATAACTACTAATCTGTCAGGCCAAAATTAGCTCCTGGGAACAGCAGGACCTGGGACCAGATACCCCCCTGAATGCCCCAGGTTCACTATGTAGCACTTGCTTTGTAGTTATACAGTATTAAATTTATTAATTGTTGTAACCGTGTTTGAGGATGTTGCATCGTTGCATATTGCTAAGATCAGCATGGTAAAGGTTTGATGCAGCTTTACTGAGGTGGATCAAATGTCAAAATCTACACTGAAGACCAGACACGTATTTCAGCTAAAACCAGAATGAACCAGGGGCGACTCGAGGGGCGACTCCACTGGTTGTAAAAACAAGTTCTCGGTTCATCAGCGCTTTCCTAATGACTTTATGGTCTCAGTCTCTATTTCCAAGTTTTGTCTTCAATACATCGCAATGGAAATGATTTAAATTTTGGTCCCATTTAGAGGAAAATAGACCATAAAGCAGGATATACGCGTACACAATGAGGATAGAGTACAGAGCAGGTCAGATCCACCCCTCACTCCTCCTCAGTTCCACCTTCTTCTCCAACTATGGTTTCTACTGGTTTAAAAACAAACTGGAGGCTTCAAAAACAGCAGCTCACAAACCAGTGGGGGATGTTGTTGTTGGTTGCCACTTGGTTTAATCAGATTACTCCACTGAAAACCTGGGGTTACACAGGGGAGGTTACTAGGACCCAGCAGGTAACTTGCTCTGCCTTATTAATCTGAGCAGTAGCAGTAGCACAAGAGGCTAAATCCTTCTGTGAGTGGCCAGGGTCATTTCCTCTCTGTTGCTAATATCTAATAAAAGGTTATTGTCCTGTGATGTTTAGAGAATCTAAATCTGTGTTTTCCATTTGCAGATTCTCCAGCATAAAACAGGGAAGAGGGAGATTATCAGATCTGTGCCCGGCGGACCTTACAAGGTGGATGCTGTTGCATTTTCTTATGACAACAGTGTATGAAAAACACAAAAATGCAGAGTTCTCTTAACACTGAATGGCCTGAGAATACCATGTATTTTAAATGCAGAGCTAAAACAAAGCTAAAAGGAATATTGGGTCAGTAATGACCATTTATTATTATTAAATCTCAATCTGTTATGATTGATGTCCTTCTTTTGTTATAGAAGGAACCAAAATGACATTTGTGTGTTTGTGCATATTTTATGTTTACGTTGTTGTAAACTCACTCAAATTACATTAAAAAAAGCTATAGCTTTGATTGTGTTTAAACTGAGTTCAGTTGTTAAGGCACCTAAAGGTGCTCTCAGCTGCTGCTGGGAAGGCTTGATGTTTGATGTTTATGTTGGCTAAATGCCCCAGCTAAAGAAATGCAGTGCTTTGGATCATTAAAATGAATTTATTTGCCTGTGAGCCTGTTGATAGGTGCTGTGTACTTTGTGTATTTGTGATGAAAATTTCATTCAAGTAAAGTTTCTTAACTTTAAATTGTACTTTTGTATAATTTATTTCTGAAAAGATTGTGGATAAAACAGCTCCCAACTCCAGACATGGATTGTAAGGATCCAAAACTCCAGCCCAGGTTGTGTTGTCATTCAGTTGTGAATGATTTTTCACATTTCCTTAAAGAACCAATCGGCCATCGAGTAAGGTCACAATATGAAAGTATATGGAGTGATTTAGATTTAGATTTGTGGCAGCTGAAAAAAAAAAAAAAAAAGATTTAAGGGTTTAACTGTAGGTCTGAAGTTGTGATGATCCAGTATTAGACCCCCTTGACTGACACAATTGGCCCCATCACAGTTATGATATATAATGATAAAATAATTCCACATCATGAACGTTTTCTAATAAACAGACCCATTATTACTTATTCACACCTCTGTCAGGTAAGTATCCAGAACCATAGACTGCATATAAAACTAGATGTAGGGTCTTTAAAGTGAAAATGACCCTATTAATAGACCTTAAAGCAGGATATGCATTAGGGGGCATGGCTACTGTGCCACACAATCAGGATAGAGAACAGAGCGGGTCAGATCCACCCCTCACTCCTCCTCAGCTCCACCTTCTCCTCCAAATATAGTTTGCACTTTCATAGTGTGTCGTGTAATGAAATAAAAAGAAATGTCACAAAATTTTACAGTTCACCACTGTGAGAGCCACAGAGACATGCTGGGGCAAAATTGTACAGTAGCTATTTCAGTCAAAGACGATAAAGAGGTTTTCAGTTTGTGAAATGTGTGGAAGCACCCTGATGAGATCTGACTCTTATTCCATGTGCAGAAAACAACCTAATCTCTTCTGAAATCTGAGTGAACTGTCGTCACAGAGCAGGTCAGAAACATACACGACAGGAAGGCTGTGATAAGTGTGTAAACTGTTTTTACTCATTTTATTTTGTATGATACTGGGAACCACTATGTGACGTGAGTTGAGCCCTGGAGTAACATGTTACATACATAAGAGGTTTGTGTGCACACCTGAGGACTGCTACATGGTCTGATTTTCTATTGTCTTTCTTTCTATTGTCTATTGTCTGATTGATGAAACAAACAGCAGCAGCTGCAACTAGTTTCATATGACCACAAGAACCACTTCCTCAGAATAAGTTTGAGATAAACTAAATAACTGGAGAAGAAAGTCCTGGTTTGTTTTTCAACTGATAAAAGTTGGCCTAGTTAATGTTGCTGATTTGACATTCAGTATCTGATTCAGTCTTCTAGTCTTGCCGTCTCTACTGTGAATATGTTTCCTGCCTTTGTTTTTTCACATATTATTTAAAGTAGTCTGGCAGTCTTTGGGTTTGGTGCCCTTTGCTAGGTCAGAGCTACTTTATATACCATGTTGTCTGACACATCATACAGCCTCTTCTATAAATGACAGAAAGAGTTTTTCATTTTTCCATGCCTCTGTAACACACCTTGAATGGCCTTGTAATAACAGATGAACTCGCCTTATTGATTCGACTGTTGAGAAAGTTTTATTTCAGTGAGGCTTTCAGAGGCTTCAGTCGTGTCAGTGGCTCTGTCAGGCTATGATGAGTTTGTGCTAATTGCTAACATCAGTGTGCTGACACGCTGTTCACATGCCGATGGTCAGCAGGTTGACCCTGTGTACCAGAAATGGTTTCATATACAGTATATAGTCATGTAATCCAACACAGTGTATGCAAAGTCTTGAACTGAGCAATTTGGGGGTTCATCTCTTTTTTGGGGTTCATCTCTTTTGCCCTCTCTACCTCCTGAGCCACACCTTAACCGCAATAGCTATAGCCGAGGCTGAGTTTTGAGTGTGTTTAGTATTGGAGGGGTTAAAATGTTGACCTGATTATGGTGCTCGGAAAAGTCACGAACATCAAAGTTTCTGCTGTCGATTCAGGGTGAACATAAACATTTGTACCAAATTTGGAGCAATTCATTGAGTAGTTGTTGAGAAATTTCAGACAAAGCCACCACTTTTAAAGCCCACTAAAGTCAGACCAACCATCCTTGACCATAAAAAAGACCCTAAAAAAAAGTACTCATCAGCGGTTGTCGTCACTGCTGACTGTTGCTGCAGGTAAGAATACAACACCTTAAGAAACCAACACGATTCTGTTGTAAGATCGTCATTGATTTTGTTTTTGTTTTGTTTTTTTTGCCACTTGAGTTGGCCATCGAAACTTAAAAAAAACACCACTTTTCTGCCTCACACATCTCCTGAAATCATCATCATACTGTTGCAACAATTACACTTTAAAACAAAAAAGTACCAAGAAAACCTGAAAATCTGATCCCGTCTCTTGTTCAGATGGACCAGTCAGTGAACATAACTGGTTTTGGCTTATTGTGTCTGTGGTTTGTACAAAGACTTCGCAGAAAAACATAACATGAAAAACAGGATGTAGCCTAAGACTGCTGACACGAGTCAATCTTTGTCCAATCAAAGGTTTTACCAATATATGGTGTTGAAAATGGACAGAAACCATACCGGTTACATAAATGCACCCAGTTTCTTGCCCTTTACTTGAGTATTTCTACCTGAAACTTTAAACATACAAGCTCAGAGTCAAATGCACAGACACCTGCAGATACAGGTCAGGCACTTCAGTTCGTGATTGTGGGTTTGAGTATGTCTGCTCAAATAAACTCCTGATCTCAATGGTCTCTACTGAGTTTTTACTCAGTATGGAACCAAAAACAAACAACATCCGGCAGCTGAGACCACAGGCGACCAGGTTATGGTCATTCGGATAACCACTCTCCACGACGGGGATGAACAGGAGAGGGTTCAGGGTTTACAACAGGTCCAGAGGTCAAAATCCAAAAATACCCATGTATGTGTTTTCACTTACCTAAATCCAACAAGATTAATTTATCATTAAAATACAATAGTTGCAGGTTGAGATTGGCTTTACTGTTTTGTTATTGGTATTTGGGTCAGCGGTGCTCCAAAATATACTGGTATCATTTTTGGCAGGACAGTTAAAGTCAGTGTTTGTGTGTCTGTCAGTGAGCATCTAGTAATAGGTTTTATACAAACCACATATTTTTCAAAAAAGATTAAAAAAAAAAAAAATTACACACATCTAATAACAATTAAAGTCAAATACTCAAGTGTGTCTTCAAAACTTTCCACAAAGGGAAGTTCTCTTACCGCAAACTCATGACATCATTCACACCACAACCTGTGTCTCTCTCACTTGTATGAAAAGTCAAATACTTTTAGAATTGTCACTTGGTTAGTGTCATATACAGGAAATATTGTTTCCCACTGACATTACAGCAAGAAAAACAATGTGATTGGCAGGTGATTACTGTGTAGTGTGCTTGTACTGTGGAAACAAACTCATCATTTAGCTCAACCCTAGAATTTCCTTTTTGTCAGCTCAGTCTCAGAATGAGCTGTTTCTGATGTCAGCATTCGTTAGTTAGTCTTGGTCTGTGTTAGTCTGTGGTACTGTAATTAGATCCTATCCAGTTTTTTTGTTATTACGGTGTGAGAAGGCACAGAGACGTTGAGATGACATCTTGTGGCTTCAATATCTTCATCATCCTTACAGTTTTCCTGAGCTTCATCTCCCAGAGAGGTCACGGTAGGACTTTCCATTTCACCATCTACTGTCTAAGTTTTCATTTTTTATATTAATTTATTGAAGTATACTCATGACAATATAACCAATAACAATAATTCACCTAATGATCTGATGAAATATTGTTTTTTGAGATGTTTCCATATTATTTTTAATATGATTTGTATTCCTGATATTGTCAGTCTATCAATATACAAAATTTTGACACAGTTCAGCCAAGTGAATTACAAGGGATTGATGTTTTCCCAGAGCAGCTGAATCCTTTTCATTCTCCAGGTATCAATGTGATTCAGCCGCTGTATCAGACTGTAAACCCAGATGGATCAGCCTCTATCAGCTGTGAACACACAGAAGACGTTGACTCTGTTACAGATGTCCGACTCTACTGCATAGAGCCGTATGTATCCTGGTATCATGAAGTTGTATTTATGTTACTGTTTGAACTTCTTTACTAGAGTCTGTGACTTTTGTTTAATTCTACTTCCTGTCTTTCAGGGTATTGTACCTTTAAATCAGTAAACATATTTAAAGAGTTGGTGTTGGTAGAGTACATACCACCACCAAGGCCAAATATCTGCAATGTAAAAAGAGACTTCTCAAAGAGAAAAAGAAAAGATCAATTGGATCCCTCCCTTCAACTGATCCACACTTAATTAATTTAATGAATCCCATTCCTCAAAGTTTGCTGCAAATCTACTTACTGTACAGTAGTTTTTGCATAATTCTGCTGACAAATTAACAAACAACCAACCAACCAAAAAGGCAACCAAACATAGCCTCCTATTGACTGGATTGACATGAAATGTACTGACATTCATTGTTCATTCATTCATTGATAATTTCCTAATTGAAGATTAAAGACTTGACTGACCAGCTGGTTCATGAGCTCTGTCTAATGTATCTTTGTCTGCTCTCAGTGGAGACACAGCTAAAATGCTCTGCCAGAAGGGAAAGACAGACTGTCAGAACATTACCATGTATCAAGAGAATCCCAAGAAGTGGCTTTTCATCATCCTCAACATCGGACCAAACGCCATGAACAACACCTATCAGTGTCAGATCACAGTGACAATAGCTATACTTGATTACACTGAGAGAGGAACACCAACCAAACTACTGCCAGGTATGTTGGCTATATGTATCTCTACTCATATTCTCTAAAGAGTAATTGTAACTTTGTTAAATGAATAACTAAAAAAAAAGTTAAAGTTATTTACCTTTTAGTTTGTAGTGTCTAAATAAACATTTTTTTCCATTGTCTCTAGTGGTCGAATGCAACACTAACGTTAACGCTAGTATTTTTTTCAACTGATGTCAGCACATTATGTGCTACATTATGTATTATAACCTGTCTCTTTGATGGCCATAGCTCTTTCCAGCCAACAATCTTTACCAGCTGATGTTGGCAAGAGAAAGCTTTTAAATAACCTCCTTTTAACTCTGAAATATAAGGATAGGAACTTGGACATTCACTCAGATACCTTTAGCTTTTACAATGCTTCCAACAGCACCATGCTCAAATGCATCAAACGCATTTTTCTTAGGCTGAACATACTAATGAATCGTCTCGAGACACAAACAATGCCCATTCAAGGTCACACTAAGGTCTACAGGCAATTTAGAGCACTGTGGTTCAGGACCACAGGCAGAGCTTTTCACATGGATCCCCCACAAAACCCCATGAGATCTGATTAAGATTCGAGGACATCCCTGTGGTTTTGGGGCCAAGCTGTTTCCAGAAATTACTTGGCCTTATTATTAGATTAAACTATATATTTGTGACCTATTTCTAGAGATTTACCTCTTCAGTAGGAAAAATTGGGCCTGAGTACCACTGATAGGGAAGTATCAAACAGTGGACTAATGTATTTATTGCTGTCTTTTAATGGGATCTCGTGATAAAGAGAAAAAT
This sequence comes from Rachycentron canadum, assembly GCA_038496675.1. Taxonomy (NCBI): domain Eukaryota; kingdom Metazoa; phylum Chordata; class Actinopteri; order Carangiformes; family Rachycentridae; genus Rachycentron; species Rachycentron canadum. The sequence continues at coordinate 2,926,486 of CM076658.1, forward strand.
ATAACTCCAACCTAATTCTTTTTTCATTTTAAAGAGTAACCTTAGATTAAGCTGAGCATCACTGATGGGTGTGGTCAGGGGTGTGCTTCTGCATCACTGCTGCAAGACAAGAGGGGGAAACAAGACAGTTGGCTGCTGCTGCTGTTATGTTGCTCTTTAAGAAAGACATGTAAAGAGGTTTCTTTTTTAAGCTGCACTTTGAGTCAGAACAAGCAGCATTTAATGACAAAGACCGACAGCTATTCTCATACTCTCACAAGCTGACACTGGGTTTGAATGATTTGGTGCAAGCTGTCAGTGGCCCCCCACCATGATGCCACCCATTGTTTTGTGAACTGCTGTTTTTAAAGCCACCAGTCTGTTATTTGACCATCAGAGAAGGTGGAGCTGAGGGGGGTGGATCTAACCTGCCCTGTGTAGATCACTTCTGGTACATGTCTGTCAATCACACAGAAGCCACATCCTAACGCAACTAACCCTGCTTTACCTTCAATTTCCCTCTAAATGGGACCATAATTTCTAGAAATGAACATCATGTTGTATTGAAGACTCGAAACTAAAGACTGAGACACAAACACTCACTTCACAAGAAAAAGGTTTACTGAGCTAATAAATCAAGGAATGTATGTTCACTTTTTTATACAATCTATACGTATATATATAGATAGATATATATATCTATCTATATATATACGTATAGATTGTATAAAAAAGTGAACATACATTCCTTGATTTATTAGCTCAGTAAACCTTTTTCTTGTGAAGTGAGTGTTTGTGTCTCAGTCTTTAGTTTCGAGTCTTCAATACAACATGATGTTCATTTCTAGAAATTATGGTCCCATTTAGAGGGAAATTGAAGGTAAAGCAGGGTTAGTTGCGTTAGGATGTGGCTTCTGTGTGATTGACAGACATGTACCAGAAGTGATCTACACAGGGCAGGTTAGATCCACCCCCCTCAGCTCCACCTTCTCTGATGGTCAAATAACAGACTGGTGGCTTTAAAAACAGCAGTTCACAAAACAATGGGTGGCATCATGGTGGGGGGCCACTGACAGCTTGCACCAAATCATTCAAACCCAGTGTCAGCTTGTGAGAGTATGAGAATAGCTGTCGGTCTTTGTCATTAAATGCTGCTTGTTCTGACTCAAAGTGCAGCTTAAAAAAGAAACCTCTTTACATGTCTTTCTTAAAGAGCAACATAACAGCAGCAGCAGCCAACTGTCTTGTTTCCCCCTCTTGTCTTGCAGCAGTGATGCAGAAGCACACCCCTGACCACACCCATCAGTGATGCTCAGCTTAATCTAAGGTTACTCTTTAAAATGAAAAAAGAATTAGGTTGGAGTTATATTTTTCTCTTTATCACGAGATCCCATTAAAAGACAGCAATAAATACATTAGTCCACTGTTTGATACTTCCCTATCAGTGGTACTCAGGCCCAATTTTTCCTACTGAAGAGGTAAATCTCTAGAAATAGGTCACAAATATATAGTTTAATCTAATAATAAGGCCAAGTAATTTCTGGAAACAGCTTGGCCCCAAAACCACAGGGATGTCCTCGAATCTTAATCAGATCTCATGGGGTTTTGTGGGGGATCCATGTGAAAAGCTCTGCCTGTGGTCCTGAACCACAGTGCTCTAAATTGCCTGTAGACCTTAGTGTGACCTTGAATGGGCATTGTTTGTGTCTCGAGACGATTCATTAGTATGTTCAGCCTAAGAAAAATGCGTTTGATGCATTTGAGCATGGTGCTGTTGGAAGCATTGTAAAAGCTAAAGGTATCTGAGTGAATGTCCAAGTTCCTATCCTTATATTTCAGAGTTAAAAGGAGGTTATTTAAAAGCTTTCTCTTGCCAACATCAGCTGGTAAAGATTGTTGGCTGGAAAGAGCTATGGCCATCAAAGAGACAGGTTATAATACATAATGTAGCACATAATGTGCTGACATCAGTTGAAAAAAATACTAGCGTTAACGTTAGTGTTGCATTCGACCACTAGAGACAATGGAAAAAAATGTTTATTTAGACACTACAAACTAAAAGGTAAATAACTTTAACTTTTTTTTTAGTTATTCATTTAACAAAGTTACAATTACTCTTTAGAGAATATGAGTAGAGATACATATAGCCAACATACCTGGCAGTAGTTTGGTTGGTGTTCCTCTCTCAGTGTAATCAAGTATAGCTATTGTCACTGTGATCTGACACTGATAGGTGTTGTTCATGGCGTTTGGTCCGATGTTGAGGATGATGAAAAGCCACTTCTTGGGATTCTCTTGATACATGGTAATGTTCTGACAGTCTGTCTTTCCCTTCTGGCAGAGCATTTTAGCTGTGTCTCCACTGAGAGCAGACAAAGATACATTAGACAGAGCTCATGAACCAGCTGGTCAGTCAAGTCTTTAATCTTCAATTAGGAAATTATCAATGAATGAATGAACAATGAATGTCAGTACATTTCATGTCAATCCAGTCAATAGGAGGCTATGTTTGGTTGCCTTTTTGGTTGGTTGGTTGTTTGTTAATTTGTCAGCAGAATTATGCAAAAACTACTGTACAGTAAGTAGATTTGCAGCAAACTTTGAGGAATGGGATTCATTAAATTAATTAAGTGTGGATCAGTTGAAGGGAGGGATCCAATTGATCTTTTCTTTTTCTCTTTGAGAAGTCTCTTTTTACATTGCAGATATTTGGCCTTGGTGGTGGTATGTACTCTACCAACACCAACTCTTTAAATATGTTTACTGATTTAAAGGTACAATACCCTGAAAGACAGGAAGTAGAATTAAACAAAAGTCACAGACTCTAGTAAAGAAGTTCAAACAGTAACATAAATACAACTTCATGATACCAGGATACATACGGCTCTATGCAGTAGAGTCGGACATCTGTAACAGAGTCAACGTCTTCTGTGTGTTCACAGCTGATAGAGGCTGATCCATCTGGGTTTACAGTCTGATACAGCGGCTGAATCACATTGATACCTGGAGAATGAAAAGGATTCAGCTGCTCTGGGAAAACATCAATCCCTTGTAATTCACTTGGCTGAACTGTGTCAAAATTTTGTATATTGATAGACTGACAATATCAGGAATACAAATCATATTAAAAATAATATGGAAACATCTCAAAAAACAATATTTCATCAGATCATTAGGTGAATTATTGTTATTGGTTATATTGTCATGAGTATACTTCAATAAATTAATATAAAAAATGAAAACTTAGACAGTAGATGGTGAAATGGAAAGTCCTACCGTGACCTCTCTGGGAGATGAAGCT
>CM076658.1:2930174-2953846 GCA_038496675.1 Rachycentron canadum
TGTGTGAGAGGTTTGGTCACAAAGCTGCAGGAGCTCAGCAGCTTCAACTCTCTAATGATGGAGACCCTGAAGGAGACTGAACTCTGCTTTCCACAGCTCCTCAACTCCTCCTGCAGGAAGCCAAAGCGCTCCGACACTGAGGCTGTGCTTGTTTACATCCTGCTGTCGTCCATCTCTCTGCTCACTGCAGCTCTCAACCTGCTGGTCATCATCTCCATCTCCCACTTCAAGTAGACAAATATTTCAGATCTGATCATGTGTTGATGTATCATTTTAAACAATGCTTATTTCATTTTCCCTTTGATTCATTGTGTTATATATTATAATGGAGCTTCTACTGTGCCAACAATAATACACATGATGTTCCTCTTTCGATCCAGGCAGCTCCACACTCCCACCAACCTCCTCCTCCTCTCTCTGGCTGTCTCAGATTTCTTCGTGGGCGTCCTCATGTCCTTTCAGATTCTCCTCTCAGACGGCTGCTGGTTCCTCAGTGATCACATGTGTACTCTGTATGGTGTTTTAGACTACATCATTACCTCTGCCTCAGTAGGGACCATGGTGCTCATATCTGTCGACCGCTACGTGGCCATTTGTGACCCTCTGCATTACCCCCACAAAGTGACTGTGAGAGGAGTCACAGTCTGTACTTGTCTCTGTTGGGCCTGTTCTGTCCTGTACAACAGCCTCATCATGAAGGAGAACTTCACACAGCCAGGCAGGTATAACTCCTGCTCTGGAGAGTGTGTGGTTGTCATTAATTACATTTCAGGAGTCGCTGACCTTATTCTGACCTTTATTGGTCCGGTCTCTGTTATCATCGTCCTGTATATGAGAGTATTTGTGGTGGCTGTGTCTCAGGCTCGAGCCATGCGCTGTCATATCGCAGCTCTCACACGTCAACATTCAGAGACTTTTCTGGCTAAGAAATCTGAGATGAAAGCAGCCAGGACTCTTGGTGTCGTTGTGGTTGTGTTTCTCACGTGTCTCTGTCCATATTACTGTTCCTCTCTCGCAGGCCCAAACACTGTCACAACCGTCCCCTTAGAGACCTGGCTGTTCTATTTCAACTCCTGTCTGAACCCGGTCATCTATGCTTTTTGTTACCCCTGGTTTCTGAAATCTGTCAAGCTCATTGTCACATTTCAGATACTTAAGCCTGACTCCTGTGAGACCAGCATATTGTAGAGAGAGACTTTGCTGCACTGACACGATACATATGAATTATTGTATGTTATGTTGTTTTAAATAGATCTGAGGACATGTTAAAGTTTTTTTTAGAGGGGGCATTTTTGCCTTTATTACAGTAACAGTGAGAGAGAGAGAGAGAGGAAAGCAGGGCTGAGTAGCCCCTGTGAGGGCATTTTAAGTGTTTATCAATATGAAGAACTTCTCCCATGTATACATATTCATCAACATCTGTTCTTCCCTGGAGGTAAAACTCATCAGCAACAACTATTTCCTGCATTTTTACATTCCAGATTACATGTTTGAACATTTTAGGATGTTTTACTTTTAAACACACCACATGTCCAACCATTTATAATTCATAATTCACCAGCATTGATTTAAAAACTACATGTAGATATAACATAGTGTTTCTATTTTAGACCAAACAAAGAAATTACAACTAATTTGACCCCAATTTGTAACAATTATGTATTAATATTTATGCTGCCTTATCTTCATGATAAGTCACAAGTGAAAGGAACTAATAAGTTTATCATCAGAGGCGGCATCAGTGACTCTTAGTTAATTATAGTGTATTTAAAAACTGGAATGTTCTGCGACAGAAGCCAGTTTGTGAAGACAAAAGGTCACAGCAAAAAGTGTGAGAATGTCTTCGATCTGCTGGAGAGTCACATGTAAATAGACAGATGAGGTAGCAGAAGAGCGTCCTGTGTCTTCAACACAGACAGAGACGAGGTCGACACATCGGTGCAGCAGCTGAAGATTCTCTTCAAAAAGCTGCTCGACTTCACTAAAATTCATCCACAGGGTAAGAAAACCTAGAAACATCTGGTTCATCTCTTGTCTTTTTTTAATACTCAAACAAATTTCTTCCAAAAGCTTTTAGCACCGAATATAGACGAGGAAAACATATTTTCTGAGGTCACAAAACATGAATCTGAAATAAAATGCAAGATATATTTAAAATCTAAAAAGGAATTTTTTCCACAGTGATGGACAGAAAATGTAGACAGCCACTTTCAGAGGACGTGATATTTGCAGACCTGTATCTATAAATCAATGGTTTAAACAAAGACATCATTATTTAGACACTGAAATGGTTCAAAACATAATTATTAAATGAAGGGTAAACAGCTGTGGAGTCCATTTAAACTGCCTTTAAACCTCATTATTAATGATTAATGCAGGTTTACACTGATATGACATATTATGGTTGGTTTTTTAGACCAAGACACAAAGGAAAATATTTTTTCTTGATAGCAATAAGGTTAAAATACAGTCATAGCTGGCACATGGACCATTGTTGGCCAATGAGCAGTGAAATTTTGAACTGGTATAACTGCTTTTATTTAGTCACAATACATTTGACCTGTCAGGTAAAAATTCCCACTTATCCTCTAAAGAATTTCAAAAATGGTTCTATCTATTATGTAGAGAAGAAGCAGGAAATGAAGCACATTAAAATGTAAATATTACCGTTACATATTCTGCATAATGAGATTTAGACCACTCAATATACAGTATGTATGGGGCTTTGTTTTCTGATTGGAAATAGTCCAAATGTGTTTTAGGTCGGTGTCAGTGGACCAGCAGCATGTTCTGCTTCGTACTGTACCTGGCTGCACTCAGCATCCTGACAGGTAAGACGGCTTCGCGCCTTATAACTGGGGATATTGCATGATGGGTGATGTACATATACATGCATACACCCATGCATAACTACACTAATACTAACACAAAACAGAAAGCACATACACCCCATCCCCGGTTTTTGTGTGAACTAAACAAACACAATGTAATGTGGCTCAGACCTAGCTTCCAGGTCCTTGATCTGAAGTCACAACTTCAAAGCAGCTATAACAATCTTACTAACAACAGCCATATAAGATGGATTTTCATCAACTGGGCCAAATATTGACACGTCAGGCGTAACCCCCTCTGGACTCCTGAGATCTAGGTCTTACTCATACTCTGGGTTTGTTGGTGTAAGGACACATGTTTTTCCATGTGCTCAGGGACAGCTGCAGCAGGCCAGGCGTTTACCAGCTCTGGGGAGATGAACATCAGCTCCTGTCCCATCACCTATTATGGACAGAAATATGACAAAGTATATGTGAGTAAACTGAAGCCTCATGTTTAAGGCATATGCAAGCCAACAAAACATATGGGCCAATCTTGTCTCAAGCTGCTTTATACCAGTTCAGTGGACAATAATCTAAGTGCATTTTATAGCCTATCCAAGAAAACCAATATGTATAATAACAAATATATGCAATGGCAAGGCAATGCAAAGCTATTTTATTTGTATAGCCCATTTTTACAAACAGTTTGTCTCAAAGGGCAATGCTGTTGCAAGCCACAAACCCTTCATTAGGAACGTTGTTTACGCCTCACCAGTGACTCACGAGGCACAAAGCGTGACAAAGACGTGTCTCTTTGTCTCTGTGGGTGATGTGCATACATGCAGGGGGTTTTGTTGAGTCAGAGCAGCTGAAGAAAATGTGACACACTCTGACATAAGCTGAAGGCGTGAAGGTTTTGTAAAGTAGTCGTAAAAATTCTTCACACTTTCCAAGTTTTCCTTCACGTCACGTGTTGTCAATGGGTGGCAGGAAGTCAAGCTGTAACATTTAGAGTCATTAAATAAAAATAGTTTCACCCATCAATTTTCATTTGCATCAAAAATATTCTTGCTGCTGTTTTTCATTGGTTGTGTCTCCTGCTGTTGAATAGGTGGCCTTCAATGCAAGCAGATTTGCAGTTTGCTTCAATGCCATTTACAAAGCTGGAATCAAAAATGACTGTATCTTGATGTCTGGGGGAACAGCTGACAGAGGTGACCTGGCAATACTTACAAGAGAAATACCCACTGAATCAGGGGTCCATAAACTTATGCCAAATCTCAAGAATGCTGGGAAATGTGTCAACATCATCCCATTAAAAGACAGTCAACAATTTGAAGTGAGTATTTATCAGTTTCATGTATGAGATGAGTTGATAATAATTATTAATTATTAATAATATTTTTTTCAATATTTTATGTGTCCTGTCCATATCCTCCTGTCAGATTGAACAAGTTGAACTTGGCAACTTTGGGTCACAAGCAATTCTAGCAATCAAGACATATTCTGGATACAAACATGTTGATGTGGTGAGCACATTTTTTTTTTTTTAACTTAAAGGTCCTATATTGTATAAAGGTAGATGTCCACGTCTCTGTTTAGTTCATAAATCTGGTCTAGTTTCTACACTGATACTGTGAAAGTATGAAAGTGAAAGAGAAATACACGCAGTCCATATTCAGAAACTGAACCTTAAAACCAGCCATCAGGACTTCTGGAACTGTGATGTCAGAGCAGAGCAGGCGCCTCCCTCAGCCACGCCATCAAGCCACGCCCACCTGGACCCACCATCCAACCTTGCGAGATTTGGTTTCTCTGAATGGTTACCTGAAATCCGCTAGATTTTTCTTATGATCTCTCTGTGTATTTTGAGATGTAAAACAACACTGAGATGGTTTATCAACAATTTAAACTTTATAGCAGTAAAAGTGTAACATATGGGACTTTTAAAAGCAGATATGGGGGGAACAGAGAGCACATTTTCTCAGAGAAAAATCATCTGCACATTGAAGAAATTAAGTGGCTCTTCAGATACAAAAGAATTTTTATCATGTAAATTGTAAAGGTGACAAAAAAGTAAACGTTTCCATCAAAGGTCAGTCTTCAGTACAACTGTATAAGCCATATAATTATTTATAATATATACACTCTATATAACACATTATGTCACTTTTGCAGTTGGAATACATTTACATTTTTTACTTCTGCTTTTTTTGTCAGTGGTGTCAATTAACTTTTTTCAACGATCTGTCATGTTTTAATCTTAATACATTTAACATATTAATTATAGACAGTGTTATAGCCAGGGAATAGATAGTTACTAAGATTTGTGTTTGGGCACTTTCCCAGGAGGCAGATGCACAAGTCAATGGCCTCACAGTCTCGAAACAGAAATTCCAGACAGCTGAAACGAATAAAGGCGTCATCACAGACTTGAGCGGATGCAGACTCTCAGGTTAGCAGCAAATCCAGTGGTTACATTTCATTGGGCAGTCTTACTTTTATTAAACTACCTACATAAACTTTTCCTAACTCCTAGGTGTTGTTTATAAGACAAATACGACAGTAAGAGATCGAAACACCTGCTCTACTGTAACCTGCGATGTGAATGGCGATGCTAGAGCCATCAGTAATTGTGGTCCCATGGAGCGTTGCAAAGGTGACGGCAGGTAAATACCACAGAAGTGAAACATTGGAAACGTCTCCCAAATATGACAAAGCAAAAAATGTGCGAAAAATTGATGGTGTTATTTTTCATTTGTATCTGTCCCTCTTCGCCTCCATCAGTTGTGTCTTGAACACCATATGCACTGTGACTGGCTCCACAGTCGTTGACGTTGTTGGCAGAGTCCACTCTGTCCCGGACCGCTGTGGGTACACTCTCATGAGGTCCTCGTCAATCCCTGGTGTCCAGGTTGTGGGGGTTTTCCAGGAAAGACGCAGAAAAGATGTTAGTTTTTTGGACCATGTGATTCTGCAGCTGGACAAGGCTGGTGTTCAAATCTCTCTGGAACAAGGTGGCAGAGTTCAGGTAAGTTACCCATAATCACTGATTAATATGGTCACAGGCTCCTACGGTGGGCTACACCGAGTGGTAATCCACTGGGACGTCGGCCGTTGGTTTGTGAACTACCATGTTGACGTTTCTTCGTTTTTTGAAACCACATTTGGAGGAGAAAGTGGAGCTGAGGAGGAGTGAGGGGTGAGTCTGTCAGGCACAGGGTAGCCACGCCCCCCAATGCATCCCCTGTTTTATGGTCTATTTTCCTCTAAATGGACCATCATTTCAAAAATGAACATCATGTTGTATTGAAGACTTGAAACTAGAGACTGAGACCATAAACTCATTAGTAAAATGTTTACTGAGCTAATAAATCAAGGGAGAAGTAGGGACATTTTCCCATAGACTTCATAGACTTTGCCAAAAAGTTTTTTAAAAAAAACAGTGTTTAACTTCCTGTGGGTCCACCAGACTCCACACAAGTTTAATCTTCATCATGTTGTACACGAGGCTCTGGTCCCGCCGTCCACATACACACTAATTTGCCGTTCCACATATATGAGTATCAACAAAAATGGGGGGTGAGTTTGAAGAGAGCTTTGTGAGGAGGTCTGCTGCTAGCCAAACCTGCATGGATGTCGCCATTTTGAATGGATAGCCAACGTGTCTCCCACACTATATATCATCACGTACTAGTCACGAAACTCAAATGGTACCATGCTGACCTTCATAGGTCCGGAGACATCTGATGTAACTTTGTGACTCGGTGGTGTTTGTTGTACGTGTCTCCTCCACTTTGCTCCTCTGCTGTGATGAAGCTGAAGGATAAAGTGCTGAAGCTCAACGCCACGGTGCAGGTCCTCCATGGCGTGGAGCTTTCTAAGGACCAGACGGGAGTGACCGCTAAGATACCAGCCTCCGACTACAACGTTTCTGTCGTCTTTGATGGCTCCGTCGCACTGATCCACATGACAGGTGCACTCAGTTTAAGCCCTTAAAGCTAAAGGCAACCACAGACAGTGTGGTTCATATCATATTCCTCTGTTCCCTGACACTGGTTGACATGTTCAGGGAGGTAATTAGAGCTGGAATTGTTTTTCTAGACAATGGCAGATTTCTCGCTGTAAATGGGACAGGAAAAGACATTAGTGGTCCTTCACAACTTCGCACACAGGTGTTGTCAGGTTGAAGGTGGGCGCTCCCATCGTAGGAATTATGTATGGTGTCAAATTAATCCACCCCTAACAGGTGCAACAAAGCCAACAGGGGAGGCAGAGAGATATCAGTCAATCCCATGTCACATGCCCATAAAGATGTCTACTCTATTGACAAGTCTACTGAGTTGACATAAGGTAAAATACAGGGGTTAGCAACACTAGAAAATGTAGTTTTGATGTGATACCATGTAGAATTACAGATATTCATTCATTTAAAGGAACTATTTGAAAGCTTTGTTATTGCTACATAGTTTAGCTTTAGCAGCTGTCCACTTCAAAGGTTTATTGATCTGTCAGACATTCTGTCCTGAATCTGACCAGGACCAAGCGGGGTACACATGCATGGTTTATGTGGTAATTCCAGCAAGACTTTAAGGAAAGAGAAGGTCTCTGAACACAGTTCCACCAGGTAAGACCTCACACACAATATCCCATGGACTGCTACTGCCCATGTGCACAGAGCTGTTGTCCAGTCCTTTATCTCATGTTGTTTGTTGCCCCACAGCTGTGAGCTACAGTATGATGATGCCGCTGACAGCGGAATTGACTGCGATGCCATGACTGAATGGTAAAGATTAAGCTTCCGTCTGATTTATAAACATCTTCTGTTGCACGTTTCACCATGTTTTCAGTGGTCGGTTTTGCTGATGCGATGAATTTGGAGCCTGGAAACCAAAACTCAAATATCTATTTTATTGACTGAGAGCCAGTTTTGTCTTGTACACCTACCTGTGTTTCATTTTACATATTTACACTCAATGTTAGAAAGATGCAACTGGGAAGACCCTTTGTCAAATGATCTTTCATGTCCTATTTTCCAACAGGTGTAATCTCTTGAAACAGGCTCCCTTCACTGCTTGTGGGATTCCCATTAACCCAGGGCCCTTCATTACTGCCTGTACACAGACATTGTGCAAATACCCTGCAGTGGATGGTCTGAAATGCCAGTTCCTGGAAGCCTACGCCAGGGCTTGCAGCCGCCACAGCAACATCACAGTGGAGGGATGGAGGTTGAACACCAACTGCTGTATGGTCTTCTTTCAGTATCTGCAGCTACATTTCAAAATGAGGAAGACAATCTAAGTTCTCACAATGCACCTGGAAACCTCAGCACTTGAACTGACATGACTCTAAATCTATTCAAGGCCTTACTTGTGCATAGAAGACTGAAATTAGAATCAAATAACCCAGCTGGTAGATGTTTTTTGTAGCCTTAATTCTTCATATCTCTGTTGTTGTGTGTTTGCAGCTGCTCCCCCTCAGGACTTCTGTCAGGACAGGTTCTGCAGTGCTCATGAGTTCTGTGGCGAGAACAGCAATAGTGGGAAAAGTCGCTGCCACTGTCGGGCCATTTTTGCCTCCAAGTATAAATCGACAGGTGCATTAGGTGAGTCAGCCATGACGCAAGAGTCACAACTGTCCGATTTCTCAGATAGAAAACTGTTTTAAATTTATGGAAAAACCATCAATGTTAAAAGTTGCTCCATGTTTTAATGATGAGTTCACATTCATCCATTACTGCTGTAAATCATTTTGACCTAAGTTGCACTGACTTAAATACTTTGTTATGGGCGCTCAGGGGAACCGACGGTCTGCAAGCAGAAGTCTGCCTCACTAACTCTGGCTAAATGTCTCCTGGAGGACAAAGGTATTGACTACTCCATCCTACACCTCAATGACAAGAACTGCACGGGTAAAATGGACAATCTGACCCACATGGTGACGTTCAGCTTCAACAGCAGCAACACTTGTGGTACAGTGGTCATGGTGGGTACCACCCACCCATGTGTAGGAAGTACAGTAACTGTCTAACTAAAAATGATTGAACTGTAAAGTACAGGTGAATGTTCAGTAACAGTGTCTGTGTCCATGTGTCTTTGTAGGCAAACAAGAGTCAAATTGTCTACAAGAATACCATCATGACACAGAACAGCTCCATGTTTGATCTAATCAACCGTCACAGCCAAGTTCATATCGACTTCTCCTGTTTTTACAATCAGCCGGATGTCAAGAACTTAGCTATCAAAGTGAAACAAAGGTGGGTGGTGGGTGTACAATGTGTTGTTCCGGATGTGTCACATTTTTGTTACCAAGAGAATGACAACAGTGTGTTTGCTCTCCAGCTCTGTGATCCAGCAGATTACTTCAGGAGAATGGAGTTACAATCTCAGCATGACAGCCTACAGCAGCCCCGACCGCATGCAAGCTATCCAGTTGAACAGTGACATTCAACTGGATGAGAAAATCTGGGTGCAGCTGAAGACGGACGGGCTGGATGAAAAAATGATCGTGGTTGTAACTGACTCCTGCTGGGCAACGAATGAGCCATCGGCAAGTGGAAGCCCAACATATAAGCTCATCAACAAGGGGTGAGAGACGCAAATTGTGTGCAAACCTGTCTGTGTTGTTCAGGGCCAGCCCCCATCATGTCTGCTTTTATGTCTTTTGAGCAGCTGTCCTAACCCTGCTGACCCGACCATAAAGGTGGAGGGCAATGGACTGGGAACATCCAACTACTTCTCTTTCAACACCTTCCAGTTTTCTGGCAAGACTGGTGATGTCTACTTGCACTGCAAAGTAGAGCTCTGCATCAAGCAGGGTGATACCTGCACCCCGGTATGACTACTACCCTAATATATTCCTATAAATGCACCAATAATGGCAGAAAACACAAGATATATGCTGTTGATAGTGTCATGCAGTTTGGGTTTGTGTTGGGTCTTTAAGCCTGGTGCAGATCTGAACCCTAAAGCACTTTTCTTCTAAATGCCTTCCAGAGGTGTAGCCAGGCTGAGAGAAGACGCAGATCTGCCATGTCAAGATACAAGGATGGAAATCCTGCCTTTATCAATTTGTCCTGGACTCATTGAGTAAGTGCGACTCTGAAGCATCGGTGCAAGATTCCAGGTCTTTGCTGTTGCTTTGCCTTTTTAAGATAATCCAACAGGTTTTTACCTCAGAAGTTGAGTTGTCTAAGGCCATAAAGAAATAATTCATTTTTCTGTTTGTCTGAAAAATTGCTTTTGGTTACCTGGAGTCATGGACCCAAGCCCAAGGCACAAAATGAGTCCTGTTTGGTCTTTGTCTTGATGAAGAGTCTACGATCAGTTATCTCTGCAGTGAAATGCTAGGACATATAAATGTAATCATACACCCACACTGATCTGTATCAAGCTTTAAATATCTTTGGTCTTGTTTTGGGGGTGTCTGGGGTTGTGTCCCATGACAGGGTGAACATTTTTACTATCGTATTGGAGTGGTACTGATCTCATTGGCATCGGACATAGGCAAAACCATAACATGTCAGAGTAAGTGCAAGGACGCACCAACCAAAGAGTGATTACTGAACATATAAACCTTGATAAGATCTCCACCATGCTCCTGTTTTTGATTGTTGGAAACCTCTTTTGCTACGTGCAAACATGCAACATTCCTTCAGGTTCAGGTTTGGGCAAAATTGTACGGTTATGTGAACAATGTGGGAATTATTTCACCATTGCATACTTAATTCAATAAAAAGTATAATAGCCTTTGAGGTTTTTTGTTTAAGAAGTGTTAATGCTCACCGATTTTCACCAAACATACAAGACTCTGGGGCCTATTTACATAGTGGTTTAGGCTGTGGCTGTGGCTAATTACTTCAATTTTCAATATATATTTCCCATATCCAACCTCCACACACACATTGCCCCACTACCCTATTAAATCAAGGCCAAAAGCTTTTTGCCTGATACTGATGCAATATCAAATTTGATAATATCTCGAAGCACCTACCTAATATCCACCCACAATGCCAAATCAGACTCTGCCGTATTAGACTGCATACATCAAGATTACGGCACCACCTGATATATACCCCCTTGAAGCCACACCAGAACATGTCCCTCCTGGACCCAGGGGAAGGTGTTGGTCAGCCAGAAACCTAAATCACCTGACTGACCTCCATGAGAAGGCACTCACCACTCTCTGTGGTGTGAGTCTGTGGTCTGCCATGTTACTGCATTTCAAGGAAGACACTGATCATCATCATCAACTCCTGGCGCTGCTCTCGTAAGTCACCTCCACAACTCTCTCTGTCGCCCCGGTGCCCCTCTAAAAAGCCCCAGTCCTCCAAAAGTCATTGACAATGGATCCCACTTTTGAAGAATTGTTTGGCCTTTGTTTCTAAGTGACTACGAACTTGAAGGGGTTGGGGCAGATGAGTTATTTGTTTTGGTCTGAGATGCTGCTGGTCCAATGCAGTGCATCACCTAGTGGCTATGAGAATTGCCTACAGAACCTTCAGCTCAATTACATCAACTTCGAGGCTCATGATAACAATGCACAGAGCAAGGCGGGACAATTGTTTCCTTAACAACAGCCAATGTTAGATGAGGAAACAAAGCGCTGGATAAGTTATATGAGAGAACACTTCAGTCGGAAAGCTGCCAGAGCTCAGCAGCTCCTCTCACCTCCTCTATCTCTGATGATGGAAGGATTTGAACTCTGCTTTCCACAACTCAACAGCTCCTGCAGGAAACCAAAGCGTTCTCTCTCTGACACTTGGTTAACTTACATCCTGCTGTCGTCCATCTCTCTGCTCACTGTGACTCTCAACCTTCTGGTCATCATCTCCATCTCCCACTTCAAGTAGACAAATGTTTCATCTCTGTATAACACTGGTAGATTTATAGATATAGATATGTAGAGAAAATGATTGCAAGAGAAAGAGTACGTTTTCTGGAATTGCTTTTAAAATGTGTTTTGGTCTGATTTTATCTGCTGGAATGATAATTGAAACTGCAAATAACGAAGGTGTATCTTGCTTTCTTCCTCCCCAGGCATCTCCAGACTCCCACCAACCTCCTCCTCCTCTCTCTAGCTGTGTCAGATTTCTGTGTGGGTTTCCTCGTGTTCGTTCAAAATGTCATGATAAATGGCTGTTGGTTATTTGGGGACATCATTTGTCTTCTGTATGGTGTTTTTGATTACCTTATCACCTCTGCCTCTATAGGAAACATGGTGCTGATATCTATTGATCGCTATATGGCTATTTGTGACCCTCTGCTTTACCCCACCAAAGTCACTGTAAAGAGAGTTCGAATCTGTGTTTCACTGTGTTGGATCTGTGCTCTCTTTATACTCATTGTCCAGATGAAGGATAATCTGAATCAACCAGGAAGATATAAATCCTGTGTTGGAGAGTGTGCGATAGCCTTTAACTATAATCAGTACATTGTAGATCTTATTTTAACCTTTATTATTCCCATCGCTGTCATCACAGTCCTGTATCTGAGAGTATTTGTGGTGGCTGTGTCTCAGGCTCGTGTCATGCGCTCTCATGTCACACGTCAGTGTTCGGTGAAAGACACTGCTAAGAAATCTGAGATTAAAGCAGCCAGGACTCTTGGTGTTGTCATAGTGGTGTTTCTAATATGTCTCTGCCCGTATTTCTGTTTCTCACTTACAGGCCAGGACATACTTAATACTTCATATTCTGCGTTTGTAATATGTCTGTTCTATTTTAACTCCTGTCTAAACCCCATCATCTACGCCTTCTTCTATCCCTGGTTTAGAAAATCTATTAAACTCATTGTTACACTTCAAATACTGAAGCCCGGCTCCTGTGAGACCAACATACTGTGGAGAGACTGAATTGTAACTGAAATAAGGCATTTACTTTACAGAACTCTAAATACTTCTTTTCATATATTTAGACAGAAATGTGTAGGAATAATGATTAGATGAGACAATCTTCATTAATCTGTTATCCTCTCTGGCTTCATTTTAACTATATGGGTATTCAGATGATTGATGAATGATGCATATCGTAAACATGTTGCAGTGATTTTGCTTCTGTAACCAGCTTCTTACATGATAAAGTGTGATACCTAAACTGTTTGTGCATTTTTCGTAACACACAGTGCAACAGATGCAACTGCTTTTGCATGAGTTTTACACATGTCTCATAAAAGAAAAACAAGAGACCATCAAACCAGCCTTATCTGAATAATATCCTGAGATGGCTACAGGAATGTATAGGTGTGACACATCTGTATGCATCTGTGCTGCTAAACACAACTCTGACTACATTAAAATGTATGAATAAATTGGCAACTATCCGTGTCGTCATGTGACATCATTGGTTTGTGAGCTGCAATGTTGATTTTTTGAAACCAGAAGAAAACATATTTGGAGGAGAAGGTGGAGCTGAGGGGCAGTGAGGGGAAGATTTGACCTGCTCTGTGATTTCCCCGGCGGGTCGCTGTTTCAGATGCAGTCTGTCAGTCACAGCCACAGCCACACCCTAATTCATCCCCTGCTTCATGGCCTGTTTTCCTCTAAATGGACCATCATTTAAAAAATGAACATCATGTTGAATTGAAGACTTGAATCTAGAGACTGAGACCATAAACTCATTAGGAAAATGTTTACTGAGCTAATAAATCAAGGGAGAAGTATAGAAGTATAATATAATATATATAAGTATAATATATATATATATAAAATTATCTGCCTTATGTTAAATATTGAAATGATAAAGTACCAGGAGAGACATTGGGACATTTTACTCTTGAAAACTGAACCTGACAGTGTTCTCTGCCTTTGCAACAAAGACCAATATCTCAAACGATGCTGTAATAGTGTTGATGAGCCCTGGTCTCTATATGCTTCACTTAACCATGCCACAACCAGCTTTTAATCATAATCGTGGTGATCAGCAGTGCTGAGATCCTGGGGATCCCCCATTACTACCACTGAGGTGCCTTTGGGCAAGGCTGTTGTCATGAACCAGCTCAAATTAATAACAAAACAAAGGAGGCCACACAAAATCAAAGTTAAAAGTAAATGGGATTTATTTTATCTATTAATGGCACAGGGTGTAGTCCACCCTGCCCTGTGTCAGCTGGGACCCCCCCGCACAGATAAGTGGTATAGATAGTGAATGGATGTATATCTATATGGAGCTGCAGGATCAGTGGTGTGATGATTGCATGGATGTGTGAAAAATAGGTGGGAAATATGATATGCTAGCTTTGGTCAATCAGCTGCCGGAGCTCAGCAGCCTCTCAGATTTCTGATGACGGTGGCTATGGAGGGAGCTGAGCTCTGCTTTCCACAACTCCTCAACGCCTCCTGCAGGAAGCCAGAACCTCCTAACTCTGGCACTGTGATCCTTTACACCCTCCTGTCCGTCATCTCTCTGCTCACTGTGGCTCTCAACCTGCTGGTCATCATCTCCATCTCCCACTTCAGGCACATACCTTTCACTGAATATGTTGTTATGTGTATATAAATACTATATAATACTGTACATATATGCGCATGAGGTCATTATGGAATAATGTGGTTTTTAATCATTATTGCTGCTGTTGACAACATTGATGATAGCATCCAGAATGATGATATTTTCTCACTGCAGGCAGCTCCACACCCCCACCAACATCCTCCTCCTCTCCCTGGCTGTCTCAGACTTCCTTATAGGCCTCTTGGTGATACCAGTTGAAATGCTCTTAACAGTGACCTGCTGGATGCTGGGTGACCTGATGTGTGCGCTGTATTTCCTGTTACCTGTCATCGTAATCTCTGCCTCGGTGGGAAACATGGTTCTCATATCTGTTGACCGCTATATGGCTATTTGTGACCCTCTGCGTTACCCCACCAAAGTCACTCCAAAGATTGGTAGAATATGTGTTGCCATGTGCTGGATTTATTCTGTTATCTATAGTGTTATCCTTTTATATGACAGTCTGAAGCAACCAGACAGGTATAATTCCTGTCATGGGGAATGTGTGGTCAACATTACAGGAGCTATTGATCTTGTTGTCAGTTTCATTATTCCCATCACTGTCATCATAGTTCTGTATATGAGAGTGTTCATAGTGGCTGTGTCTCAGGCTCGTGCCATGAAGTCCCAGGTTGCGTCTGGCTCTCTCAAGTGTGCAAAGTCAAAGAAAGTTAAGAAATCTGAGGTAAAAGCAGCAAAGACGCTTGGTATTCTCGTCGTCGTGTTTCTGATATGTTACTCTCCATATTACTGTGTCTCCCTCACAGGCTACACGATCTTGATTGGTTCTTCAACAGAGGCTTTCATGATTTTTCTGATGTACTTTAATTCCTCTCTAAACCCCATCGTCTACGCCCTTTTCTACCCCTGGTTTAAAAAAGCTACTAGAATTATTGTGACATTACAGATACTGCAGACTAACTCCTGTGAGGCCAACCTGCGGTGAGAGTACAGAGTTAGACGTGTGTGAACAGATACTATTTACCACTGTCATGAATATAGACAATAGAGAATACAGGATCTCTCTCACTGAACATTGCAGTTTAGAGAAAATAAATTAATCCTTAAATATTTATGTTTTACCTCCAAGTGTGTTTCAAGAATTCTTAAATAAAGTATATTATGCCAAGGTAAAGATTAGAGGAGCCTCTCTTCATTTTCCATGCTCTGAATATTTTGTGAATTTTGCATATTTACTAATGAGTGTAATGATGAATATAAATACCCCAAGTAATGGTTTAATCCACAGTAACCTTTAAACTTAAAACAACAACAACAAAAAAATAATCAGAGATCAAAGAGATCAAAATACATTTTTAATAGATGCTTTTTGCAATTGTTTCATTGACCTACATTGACCTACATTGCACTGCTTATAAATCACTGCTTGTTTTTCTTGCATTAATCCCAATATGAATTAATATCAAAATAAGAGCTTCCAGTCCTGTTTTTGCCCTTGACCTCTCCTGATTCAAATTTCTTTATAACAGCTTGAATACCACATGTTGAGTATCCAGTTTGTTTGCTGAGTTCCCTTTGAGAGTGGCCTTGCTGATGCTAAATGATGATTTTATGTCTGTCAAATTCTGTGACCTTTGTCATTTTGAATGGAGCGATGTGATTCAAAGTTGAGAGATCAGTTATCTCAAGGCCTCTTTCAAATAGAGTAGTAGACCTTACTGTTTATAATATTAATATGCTGAAGCAGTTAACATCTCAGTCACCAAAAAGCAGAACTAAAAGAGAGAAAGTATGAGACATTACATTTGTCAGGTGGATAGAGACGCAACAAATTCGCCATATTAATGTAAGGTGTATGTGTAATGTAATGCTCCCAAGTGGCAAAGATCAGTTATTACAGGTTTAAATATAGTTACATGATGGTTGCAGGCTATTCACTATCTTTATATGTGACATAGCCCATGTTCATCTATCCATACTGTTTGTCCTTTTAGGGTACACCCTAATAAATGAAAAGCTCCTGACTGAATGACACACAATAGGCCTTAAAGCAAATGTCAATCTGTATCAACAAACGCAACAATTTTGGTTCTTAATAGGCTTTTTGCCCACGTTTCAAAGAACCTTTATACTGTATCTGCTAATGAGTTTTCCTAAATTGTTCCTGTGTTGTTGTTACTGCCCATAAACTATTGTCTTTTTCATAGCTTAAGTTTTTGTTTGATCAAACTTCACAGAAAGTTTGATAACACCAGTAACATGCTTGAATTCATTACATAATGCCAAATATTAATACACAGCACTGATGGGTCCCCTCGAGTGTTAATTAAATCACAAAACTAAGCAGAGTTTTGCCACAACAGAAACACAAACACAAACATGTACATATTCTGTTACTACAAGCTTTGCCTCTGGACACTGAACAAGTCTCAGTGTGTAGCCAATTAGCAGCAGCTGATAGCCGTGGACCTCTGTGGATAAGGTTTCACACCTGCCTGCACGAGGATGCGATGATGGCATCAGTGCAATCAAAGGTGTTGAGAAAAAACAACAACACGTTGCTGTGTCTTCGTATCAAAACACGATGTTGCCATTGTCTAAGAAACAAATGAGTCGCCGAAGTAAACAGAAACTTTTTCTGGCTGAGCTTTTGACCTTTAACCCTTTCTGATGCAACCTCAGTGCATCGACACATGATGCCCTAAAGGTGCCTTTCACCCAAATCACAAAAAACACAGCAACACTGTGTCTGAATAATAAGGGCTAAGGAGTGAACAGGTTGTTTAGGTACGGCCTTTCATTGAGTTATAACTAAGGACAGTGTGACAGACTGACTTTGTGGTGAGACACGTTACTGTTGGTAAAGAAGAAGAGTCCCTGACTGACGACAACAAACTCAAAATCGACACCTTCGCCATCTTTTAACTTATTAAACTACTTTTTCATTATGAGTTTGTTTAGGTTGTCAGGTCAATCACAGACAGAGTTTTAGCTAAATGCTCACAACATGTTGTCATTTGTCAGCACTGACAAACAAATGTGCATAGTGCGTGTAGTGTATTTACATATCTGCTCTGTGATTGTGCACTGAACCCGTTACTGTTAGGATGCAGAGCTGCTGCAGCATCAAGGTAAACTGCCTGTTCGAAAAAACAAAGGATGCATTGAAAATGTGATGAGTCAACGTGGCTATTGACCCGAACTGAACTCACTTCCATATTCAGCAGCATTTCTTTTAACTACACGACTTCGGACAACACACAGTGATCATCAAAGATGTGTCATCACATCAAAACACAGAGACACACGCACACACATACACACACAATGATTACGTGTCATTAAAGTTGTTGGAAGAAAACAAACTTGAACATGATGTAGTGTCTTCATATCAAAACAAACACACACACAGACAGACACACACATATACACACAGGTGTGCCTATAGGGCTCTACACAACAGTTGTGTAAACCAGTGTTCACACCTGTTGTCATTAGTGTCGCAGGACAGGACACGCTGTAACATCAGTACATGATGCAATCGTTGCTAAGTAACCATTCAAAGTAAACAGTAAACCTTTATTTCAGCTGACATCATTTCTGTCATTACCTTCAAACGTGTATTACGTAATTCCCCAGAACAATGAACAGCTGAACAGCTGACAGTCTCACACATACATATCTATATAGATACACAAACAGAATTTGGACATGAAATAGGACAAATACAGGTGTTGGCAATGACATTAATCATGGCTCCATTCCACTTCGGTTCCTGCTGTTGCTCAAGTGTGAGGGGAGGTGACACCGAATACTTGCCACTTTAGCCGAGAGAAGCTGTTTTTTAATACCGCTACACATTTCCTGTATTTTCTGGTTGTATTTTAATAAAGAGACCAAAAAATAATTATACATGGTCATTATAGCATTGATATGCCTAAGACATTTGCACAGCACTGTGTGTATATGTATATATATATATTGATTATAGCTTATGAAGAAATCTATGAAACATGTAGCTGAAGCACATACTGACAAATTCATTTGTTTACATAGTGACATTGGACTTACATTAATGGGTACATAAACCTAATCATAAACATGCCTGTCATTGAGGAACACTACACTGAATGCAGTGGACACTTTACTAAATTACACTGTGAAGGCGGTGTCTTTACTGGCTGGAGTAGGTTCAGGGACAATATTTTATTGATAGTGAGGGAGTAACCAGGAGGTGCTTAGTTAGGGTGAATGATGAGTGTATAACACACAACTGTGACACCAAAGACCAGAGTTCACGTCCACTGTCCTGTCTGAATCCATCCACAGTTATGTGTTTATACATTATCCCAACGCCCCGAGGAGTGTGAGAGGCTGAAAGGACTCAAGCAGATATTAGATACATCTGGCCTATACTTGGGCCACATGCCTGTGTAATTGGCTTTGGATACAAACATCTCCCAAATTAGTAAATGGAAATGTAATCCTAACCTGAACCTTTAAACCAGGTCTTAACCATTTGAAGTTGTGACATTGGCAAAATGGTTTCAAAACAAACTTTGAACACACACTCACACACACAGACACACACACACACACAAGTGAGAAGCGATTATGTTCAAGTGGAAACAAACTTTTTTCTTTTTTTGCCTCTGGGCATTGAACAGCTCACTGTGCCTTAGCTGCTGCTAATCGCTGTGTATCCGCTGTGGCTCAGAGAGTTTACACACTTGGTTGCATTAGTTTCAGATAATGACACGAGGACAGCGAAAACAAACTCTACCATGATGCAATGCCCCTGCATCAAAACTAGATACAGTTTGTGTTTAGGAAACAAATGATTCTGCAGAGATTTATTTTCAGTGGAGACTGTATCTGTCATGAACATAAACATTTGTGATGCAACCTCAAAGCATCAATAAGTGATGCAATCATTGCTTCTCTGGTCAGTTCAGTCAAGGTGGAATAAACCATTGTAGTAGTTAACTAACTAAGTATTTGCTTTAAGATGTCATCCGTGGGCGCAATATTGTGTTTTGCACTGTTTATCTGGATAAACTCATTACTGCTGAAGAAGTAGTTTTCTAACAATGGACTGATTAAAAGAACTTTATATTTGGCTCCAACGTTTAAACTTAAAAAACTATACATTCGGATGACGTCACAGACATTTAGTAGCCTTTGGTAAAAGTTGAAAGATGTCACCTTTATAATTGTTAGAGGAAATGTTTTTTGGGCAACAGGGGGTGTTTGGTTGCAATACCATAAGTGACCACTAGGATTGACATCAAGGCTGGGTGGCTTGGTCCAGACGCCACGGCTATGCTCCTCTGCTGGGCCTCCCTTCACACACGCTTCTGGTCGGCTCCCTTTATGCTCAGTGAAACTTTTGCGGATGGTCCAAAATGCAGCAGCAGTCTGGTCTTCAATGAGCCCAAAAGGGCACATGCCGATCCACAACTCATTAACCTACACTGGCTACCCATTATACTCAATAAGCTTCTTAATCAGAACAGGGGCGTTCCTCTCTATCTCCACAAATGTCTAGAAAACTCTTCTCTTCAGAGAGTGCCTCCTCTCCTAAAACCCTAACAAGTTACACTACCACTTACTATTCACTTTTGGTGCACTAGTACAACCTCCTGGTGGAATGACAGGAGGGCAAAGACAGGAACAAAGGCAGGACCGCTCTGGAGCTCGAGTAGGAAGGTGACAGCAAAGATGGGTCCCAGTACCCTGGGTCCAGATTAGGCATCTAGTGACAGTGGGCCCGGACGGGCCAACAGGCTGGGAACCAAATGCAGAACCAGACATTGGCAACTAGAGCATTATTCAGGTAGCTAGAGGCTCGTCCCTGCTGGCCCAATAGGGAGGTCTGGCTGTGCTTTAGCAGGGACTGCAGACTTGGCACCAGGAGTAAATTTCATCGTCCTTTAAAATATCCACTGTGATGAGTTTCAGATCAGCAGCAACCGTCAACTATTTTATTAAGACTTTATTCATACAACAAAACTGCACTGTAAATGTTAAATGTTGTGTACTATCAATATTGCATTAAAATGGTGATAAAAATGGCAGGCTTACAATATGAAATAAGGCATGAGGGAAATCTTGAGGGAGGATGGATTCTACACGATGGAGTCTACACATAGGGGAAAATATGAGCTGTAGCATGGCATAGGAAAAGGGAGGAACTTAATAAAAGGGCTGAATAAGCAAAAGTTCTGGCCAGAAAGCTGCCAGACCTTGACAGTGTCTTCTATCTGATGATGGAGGCGGTGGAAGGAGCTGACCTCTGCTTTCCACATCTGAACTCGTCCTGCAAGAGACCTACGCAGCCGCACACCGAGGCCATGCTGATTTACGTTCTGCTTTCCTCCATCTCTCTGCTCACTGTGGCTCTTAACCTGCTGGTCATCATCGCCATCTCCCACTTCAGGCAGAGATTTTATCCTAAAATGTTTGAGTTCGTAGAAATAACTAGAGCTTTAAGAAGAACTCTTTTTGATCTGGTTTACTGATTTTTTTTTTTTTTTTTTTTTTGTGGTTGTTATTAACTATAAACAGTCTTTTTTTTTTTTTTTTTGCAGAAACTAAAGAAATAGTTGGATGAAAGTTATGCCTGGATGACTACAGTGTTGTTTAGTGATGATACTCTTCCTCTCCAGGCAGCTCCACACCCCCACCAACCTCCTCCTCCTCTCCCTGGCTGTCTCAGACCTTCTTGTGGGCTTCCTGCTGATGCCAGTTGAAATCATCTACATAGAGGCATGCTGGTATCTCGGTGACATCCTGTGCACTCTGTATTATGTTGTGGACTATGTCATTACGTCTGCCTCAGTAGCCAACATAGTGTTGATATCAGCCGACCGCTACGTGGCTATTTGTGAACCTCTGCGTTACCCCATGAAAGTCACTAAGAGAAGAGTACAAATCTGTGTTTGTTTGTGCTGGGTTTGCTCTGTTCTCTATAGGGTTCTCCTTTTACACGATCACCTGGAACAACCAGAGAGGTCCCACTCCTGTGTCGGAGAGTGTGTGGTTGTCATTAATAGCATTGCAGGGATTGTTGACCTCATTTTCACCTTTATCATACCCATTTCTTTGATCATAGGTCTGTATTTGAGAATATTTGCAGTGGCTGTTTATCAGGCTCGAGCTATGCGCTCTCATATTACGGCTGTAACGGTGCAGCGTTCAAGGACTGTAACTGTGAAGAAGGCAGAGATGAAAGCAGCCAGGACTCTCGGTATTGTTGTCGTTGTGTTTCTGTTTTGTTTCTGTCCGTACTATTTCCCTGCTCTGGCAGGTGAAGACACTTCAGTCGATGCTTCTTCTGTGGCCTTCGAACTCTGGCTGACACATTTCAGCTCCTGTGTGAACCCTGTCATCTATGCCTTTTTTTACCCCTGGTTCAGAAAATGCATTAAACTCATCCTGACACTTCAGATACTGAAGCCTGGCTCCCGTGACACCAAACTGCTGTAGTGTCACGCAGGCGTATTGAATCTTTGTATATGTACTAAGATGTTCAATAGTACAGCTGCATTAGCAAGACACCAGTTTCTAGTGTTCTTGAGCACAAATATATATCCTGCTGTTCTTTTACTGTGCTGTATATGTGTTTACATTAAACTCTGCATTAATCTTGCTCTGTCTGAAATGGCATAAAAATAACCTGATATGTACCTGTTTGTATGAACACAACATTCATGTCTGAATGTTCTTTGGCAATAATATTTTAAACGTAATCACACAGTCATTTAAACATGGCAACAAAAAGAACAAAGACTGGTTCATTTTTCCCACAGATTGTGTCAAGGTCATTCAGGAGCACATAACAGTTGTCACCTCAAACAACTCAAGGCCAAACAACACATGTGCTTCAAGTGCATTGTATGTGGTATTTCCATGTTTGCCTGAAGCCAGAAAATTTAATACTAAAAAAAAAAAAAAAAAAAACTAATACAAAACTAAATTTCTCATGTTCTGATTCATTAAGTGTGAGGATATAACATTTTCTTATTTGGTTTTCAAAATTTCAATTTTGTTTCAGAAATAAAATTTAAATAAAATAAAATAAAATAAATAAATAAAATAAAAATTGCTTTAAATCCCAAATATTTGCAAATAATTATTCATAACAGCTACAGTAGAGAATTAAATTAAACTAAATTAATAACAGTAAAGGTGCACAGATGGGTGCAAACAGTAATCATACAGGCCCTGAAGAGATAAAGTCTTAACCTTTGTCATGTAACTACTGAATGTCTAACCCTAAACCTAATTTTGACTGTAACCCTGAAACCAAACCTGAACAACCTTCTTGTGGGGGTGAAACATTTTGGTCCCCACAAAGCGATCAGACTCCAGTCCTCCTGGCCCCTGCACACATGCACACACATACCTAAAGTGCTGTTGTGGCAGACCATGCTGCTTGTGGGAAAATCAGACATTTCCTGTACACCACAATCATTTCCCTCATCATGGAGTAACATACTCATGCAGTATTATATGGACCTTTCTGTGGTCCCCTGTGGGCTGTGCCCTTAATAATAATAATAGATTTTAAATTTTTCACAGTCAGAAACATTTACACAAAGCCTCCTTGTGGGCCCACCACCTGCAGGGATAGATGCCAGGTCAGGCCTAAAATCAATGATGGTGGGCAGATGGCCAGAAAGACCTGGCAAACCGAAACAAGTAGTGCATGTGAGTGCACTGGTATCACCTGGTCAAAGCCCCTGTCCAGTGATCACGAACAGCTTCAGTCCTCTGCAGAGATTAGAGAACCTCCTGCAAGGACGACCATCTCAGCAGCTCCCCATCAATCGGGCCTTTAGGGTAAAGGAGCCGGACAGAGACTTTGAGTGAAAGGTATATGGCAGCCCATTTGAAACTGAGGAAATAGATTCTCCAGTTTGATCTCATACAACATATAGCCTGATTGGGCTGGTGAGGATTTGACAGAAAGAATAAGATAAACTGCCGAAATCCAGGGGTGCAAAGGTTGCAAAGATTTAATTTCTGCCATTGGGCTTCTAAAGTAAGTATCTGAATAGACAGTGCCATAATGGTTGACCACTTTATTTATACAGTTTTTTCTGCTATTTGGCAACCAGGCTTTCAGGTTTTGGACATACTCCACATGGCTGAACCAAACTGCCCACAGAAAAGCATGTGGTCACTTACTATGACTTTTTACAGATTTATACTTTATTCTGCCTGGTGACATTCAAAACCAAGTTTGAGGTACTGGGAATTTGGCAAAAGAATTTGCATATGAGAGGGGAGGAAGGGAAGAGATAAATCAGTTGTATGACAAAGTGTTTGAATCTGAAAGCTGTCAGAGCTCAGAGACTTCTCCTCTCTCTGAATATGGAGGTCCTGGAGGAAGCTGAACTCTGCTTTCC
>CM076658.1:2954346-3014346 GCA_038496675.1 Rachycentron canadum
CTGCTTGTTCAGAGTGATGGTGCCTTTTTTTTTTTTAATTCCAGTTCAAGCACAGTTATGTAGTGACTGGTTTTTGCTGATTGGGAAACAGTATTTTGTTTGCAAGTAAATCAATAAATATGTTCTCAGTTTCTTCTTTTGTCTTTACTTCTTTTAAATCCATATATGTACATTTTGTCTTCATGTTGTTCTTTTTTGAACATAATGTACAAGAGAATTATTAATATTTGGGGTTGATGAGCACTATGACTATAATCACAAAAACACTCCGGTATTATAATAATACCAGACTTTCAAAACAAAAAGCGCTTTATAAGATAAGATGATGAACAATGACACAAGTAAAAAAAAAAAAAATCATAAAATAAAATAAAATATAAATAAATAAAATAAATTCAACTGGTGAAAAGTTTAACAACAATGGGAATGAGACAGACCCCAAGCCCCGTGGGTCTGTCTCGGGGGCTCCACCTAGAGAATACACCTATACAAATTTATGTCAGGAAAGCCAAGGCAAGTTTATTTGTACAGCACATTATCATACACAGAGGTCATTCAATGCTTTGAACAGACATAAACAGTGTAGCAACAGAATAAAAACCCAGATTATAAAACAGATAATATTTAATTAAAAAGCAAGAATAAAAGGTTAAATGAATGCAGTGAAGAACAGCGGAAAGGGAGGTTGCCAATCTAATCCCCCATGGAGTTTTTTCCACAGAGAAGTGGAGAGCAGGGGACTCCTGCTCAAAACAAGTCACCAAAACATCCCTGACCCTGGAGGCCTGGACTCCTCTAGACCTCTTCTGTTGACTGGATTGCTCAGGACTCATAAACCATTTTCCAAACCCTTACCCAATTTAATAAGGAACATTTTAATAAAATAAAGCTTCAATGAACTGCAGGGTGACTGTCTGGGTGGTAGAGAGCAGCAGCGCCACCTCTTGTGACTTACATTTTGCAAAGTATACAGACCTTTAAAGTTAAAATGTGAAAGTTTCCCATATTAAAATGTCTAAAATTTACTAAACCTATGTTATATATTTTTGAGTTATATTTTAGACCGCTGAAGCTGAGCGGTGTTATCTGGACCAAGACAGATCCTCTAAGTCCTGAAGTTGTGAGGTGGAGCCTCCATGGATCAGACTTGTTTGTCCAGCTCATCCCACAGATGCTGGATTGGACTGAGATCTGGGGAATTTGGAGCCAAGTCACCCCAACTGAGCTGCAGCTACACAGGCCCATACAAACCAAACTATGATGCACTTAGTTTTCTGACACCTTTCTATCAGAACCAGCATGAACTTCTTCAGCAGTTTGAGCTCCAGTAGCTCTTCTGGACCACACGGTCCGGCCTTCACTCCCCACCACCATCAATGAACCTTGACCCATAACCCTGTCTGTGGTCCAGTGGTTTTCCTTCCTTGGACCACTTCTGGTAGGTCCTGACCACTGCAGACTGGGACCCACAGTGTTGGAGATGCTCTGACCCAGGCGTCTACACGTCACAGTTTGGTGCTTGTCAAAGGACCCAATCAAAAAATCACAAACTTTATAAATGGACTGTGAGAAATCACTCCCTTGTTCATTCATTTATTATTCATCATGTCTATCTGCCGCTCATTAATGATCATTTTTTGCAGGTACAAAATTTTCAATTGCACATTGTCCACTCCACTGGGGAATCTGTGACAGAAAATAGTCTG
Source organism: Rachycentron canadum (assembly GCA_038496675.1). NCBI lineage: Eukaryota > Metazoa > Chordata > Actinopteri > Carangiformes > Rachycentridae > Rachycentron > Rachycentron canadum. The sequence continues at coordinate 2,956,053 of CM076658.1, forward strand.
GATCTCGCTGGTGGAAATTAAGGTAATTGTGCTGCTTGCGTATATTGAACCTGGTTGAGGGTGGGTTTCCTCAGCTGATTCGAATGGGGAGAGTCACATTCAAATGGCCTGTACCTTCTTCACAGTGATGCCACAGTTGGACCAGATTGGCATCCAGATCTTCAGTACCACCACTGTCAGTAGCAGCACATGTCAGAGCTGTGTCCTCAGCCCACTCACGTTCATAATGTCGTCATGCAGTCACTTCAGGAAGTACTCCCCATTGCTTTTTGATCATCTTGTTGTGTTATGGATTGAATTTTAAATGGACATCATCTCCCATTTTTGCCAATCATCCTACATCTAACCCATAAAGTGAAAACCTGGGATCTTTTCAATGCTGCCATCCTGTTCTGAGGCTTGTAGTGTAGTGTTGTGTAATACAAGCAAAAAATACCCAAATCAATATAGAGTTTGCTGGGGAAAGCTTTACAGCTAATGTCTTCTCTGTTCTTCTGGGTATGTTTTACCAAGAAATAATTAATAAAGATGATTTATGATTGAGCTGATTCCTCCTAAGTTTCTGGGGGGGGGGGGGGGTTTGATAGAAAATGGCACTAAAATAGCATTGCCTCCACATGCAGCTGCTAAAATGTTTTTTTATGTCTGTGCCACATTCAGATTCAGCCCAGATATAGACAACTATAGTAGCTAGATAGATAGATAGATAGATAGATAGATAGATAGATAGATAGATAGATAGATAGATAGATAGATAGATAGATAGTTAAAATTTGAATATGGGGGGGGGGGGGGGGTATGACGATGAAAGCAGCTGTATGACGATGAAATTTAATCAGAGAACTCCGGAGCTCAGCAGCTTCTCCTGTCTGTCCGAAGATGGAGACCGAAGAAGAAGCTGAACTCTGTTTTCCCCAGCTCAACACCTCCTGCAGGAAGACCATGCACTCTCACTCTGAGGCTTTGCTCACATACAGTCTGCTGTCCAGCATCACTCTGCTCACTGTGGTTCTCAACCTGCTGGTCATCATCTCGATCTCCCACTTCAGGCAGAGATAAGAATTTCTCTGCATGGCCTTCAACATGTTAATTTTTTTGGTTCCAGCTATTCAACATATTGTCTCATCTAGGTTACTAATGAAAACATTTTGGATTTATTTGTTATTTAATTATGTTTATTTTATATTATGTTTTTTACATTTGCTACATGGTATATGCTGCTGTAAATCTACTCACCTGCATGGGACTAATCTGTCATACTGCGCTGCTTATAGAGAATTTCATATTGATATATATATAATATTATAAGTTCTAATAATTATTTCAACAGCTTCTATATGTTAATGTCTTCAGTGTTGATATTGTCTCTTTTCAGGCAGCTCCACACCACCACCAACCTCCTCCTCCTCTCTCTGGCCGTGGCAGACTTCCTTGTGGGTTTATTGCAGATGCCAGTTCTGCTTCTCCACATCAAAGGCTGTGTGATCCTGGGAGACGTTGTGTGTGCTGCACATTACTTCTTAGCTTTCCTAGTTGTCAGTGTTTCAGTCGGGAGCATGGTTCTCATATCAATTGATCGCTACATAGCTATTTGTGACCCCATGTTTTACTCCACCAGAGTTACTGTGAAAAGAGTTCAACTCTGTGTTTGTCTGTGTTGGATCTTTTCTGCTGTGCACAGCAGCTGGATACTGAGAGATTTCTTAAAACAACCCGACAGGTATAACTCCTGCTACGGGGAGTGTGTAGTTGCTGTTAGTTATGTTGAAGGAGCTGTTGACCTTGTTGTGACCTTTTTAGGCCCCATTTTAGTCATCACAATCTTGTATTTGCGAGTATTTGTGGTGGCTGTGTCTCAGGCTCGTGCCATGCGCTCTCACATTGCGGCTGTCACACTCCAGCGTTCAGAGTCTGTAAAAGCTAAGAAATCTGAGATCAAAGCAGCGAGGACTCTGGGTGTTGTGGTAATTGTTTTTCTTCTGTGCTCCTGTCCATATTATTGTTTTGCTGTAGCAGCTGAGAGCAACATGGTAGGGGCGTCCTCTGCAGGCATTGAGCTTTGGCTGGTGTATTTCAATTCCTGTCTAAACCCTGTGATCTATGTTTTTTTCTATCCATGGTTTAGAAAAGCTATTAAACACATTTTTACACTTCAGATACTGAAGCCTGGCTCACGTGAGGCCAATTTAATGTAGAACAAGTGATAATTTATCCATGTTTTCCTCGATCCACTGAATTAATACATGTCACAGCACAAACAGCACAAAATGAAATTACTGCCCTTTCATCAAATAGAGAATTGCATGTAAAATTGCTTCTGTCAGACAAGGTCATGCTTATATTCTTGTTTGTTTTTGATGTTGTTATAGTCTCAGTTATTCTAATGGGATGATGATGCCAGAGTGTGTTGACTTTAAATATTGCAGTCGTTGGCAGAAATCTTATGAATTTTTATGAATAAGAACACACAAGGTCAAAAGGTCACAAATATAAAATAGAGCAAGACGGGTGATGGGCTTTATATGTTGTGAAGGGAAGATGATGCAGGCGTAACATGATCCTGCTTCTTCAACATAGAAGCCGTGCAGCTACTTTTTGTGCCAGTGATGAGTGATTACATGATGTAATACGTCTGATTCAAAGAAAGCAAGTGTAACCAAGCTCATTAAGCCCAGGCAACATTGCAAATAAAGATATTTGTGGATTGCTGCATATGATGTGTGAATTTATTTCACTCAAGAAATTATTATACAATACAATACCATACAATTATTATACAAAATTATACAAATCAGATTTAACAAAAACTTCTTTTCACCAAATTTACAGAAAAATCAAAGCATGTAACAAGCAAAAAAAAAAGCACACAGCAGGAAGAAGTGTTGAAACACCATCACAGGCTGGTGAACATACCAAAAAACACCAACACACTCAAACTTATTGTAATATATAAAGTCAAAGACCATGTCCCCTGACCAGGTCTGACAAGAAATCACTAAAGTAATTATTAATTTTTTAATGCAGTCGGACAGCATTTCGATCATGTGCCTCATTAAGCTGTAAAGGTTATCATTCAGAACCGTGGTACCACTCTGGTGATATAAAAAACAGACTGAAAATGACCAAAGTAAAAGATTTTTATGCAAATGTTTTTGTTTTTTAATGTTTTTTTCTAATACTTTTTTTCTACATACTTCTAATATTCTACCTCAGGGTCAAGAGCACGCCTCTTTAATAAGTTTGAAGTGAGGGGGGTAAACTACTAAGCCAGGTGGCCATGACCATTATCAGTTGGACTAACTACCAGTGGGTGGTTATTTCTGGTTAATGTGCATTACCTGGGTGAGTTTGCCAGCTTAGCCTGAAGCTAAGAGCTACATTCAGCCGCTGCTGTTGTATGTATTGATCCCCTCTCTGAGGCCTTGGAGAGCCAGGGATGGCAAGTGTTTGGCTCCAGCTAAGAAGATAATACAAGACATGGGGCACCAGCAACTTCTAAGACAGGTTAGCTTCAAGGAGACATCCCTATTCACTGCCCTGCCGAAACATCTATGAATCATGGTCCCCGACTGATTGTAGGCCATGCAGAGAAATTTTATCTCTGCAGCTCACCAAAACTATGGAAGCGGCAGGCCTATAGCCTCGCAAGTTCAACACCTTTCAAAAGCATAGAAGAGAGATTCTGGCTCTGGAGATTCTTTTACTGACTATAGCCAAATCTGACACTGATCCTGCTCGGCCACCTTTCAGCTAAACTCATCACAAACCCCATCACTCCTGCAGCACTGAAACTCTGTAGTCATGTCACCATGTAGTGGGCTTTGACAAAAAAGGGTTATAAAGATTTAGCTGCCCCGATCAGTCAATTTCCATGTATTTTCCATCAACTTACATGACATTTGTTTTGACTGAGTAGTTACAGTTAACATTGTCCACAGGTAGTTAGATACAGCCAGAGTATGACAAACTCAGCCTTCTGAATCGTTGAAATTTGAATATGGGAGGGGAAAAGGAAAGAGATAAATCAGCTGTACGACAAAGAGCTTTAATCAGAAAGCTGTCAGAGCTCAGCAGCATCTCCTCTCTCTGAACATGGAGGCCCTGGAAGAAGCTGAACTCTGCTTTTCCCAGCTCAACACCTCCTGCAGGAAGATAATGCACTCTCACTGGGGGACAACGCTCCTTCTCAGTCTGCTGTCCTGCATCACTCTGTTCATTGTGGTTCTCAATCTGCTGGTCATCATCTCTATCTCCCACTTCAGGCAGAGATAGAATTTCTCTGCATGGCCTAGAAAATGCTTAATTTTTGGTTTCAGTTAAATGACATAATGTCACATTTAGGTTACTAATTAAATCATTTTGGATTTACAGGTTCCAGTTAGATGCATGCAGAAATTTTCTTATTTTAAAAAGCTTTTACAGTTGTAATGCTGTGATAGTTTTTTATGTTGTTACAGTACTGATCATACATTTACAAATTATTTCTTCTATTACAACATCTAACAGTGTGTTCAGCGTTGATATTCTCTCTTTTCAGGCAGCTCCACACCACCACCAACCTCCTCCTCCTCTCTCTGGCTGTTGCAGACTTCCTTGTGGGTTTCCTGCAGATGCCGTCTGAATTCCTCCTCTTCAGAGGCTGCTGGATCCTGGGTGACCTTATATGTGGTGTGAATTACTTTCTAGGTTACCTCATTGTCAGTGTTTCAGTCGGAAACATGGTTCTCATATCAATTGACCGTTATATAGCAATTTGTGAACCCATGTTTTACTCCACCAGAGTTACTGTGAAAATAGTTCTACTCTGTATTTTTCTGTGTTGGATCTTTTCTGCTCTGCACAGCAGCTGGATACTGAGAGATTTCTTAAAACAAACAGTCAAGTATAACCCCTGTCATGGAGACTGTATATTCGTAAGTAATTATGCTGAAGAAATTGTCGACCTTATTGTGACCTTTTTAGGCCCCATTCTAATCATCATACTTCTGTATCTGAGAGTATTTGTGGTGGCTGTGTCTCAGGCTCGTGCCATGCGCTCTCAGATTACAGCTGTCACACATCAGCATTCAGAGCCTGGAAAAGCTAAGAAATCTGAAATGAAAGCAGCGAGGACTCTGGGTGTTGTAGTAGCTGTGTTTCTTCTTTGCTCCTGTCCATATTATTGTTTTGCTGTTGCAGGTTTGAGCAACTTGACTGAAGCGCCATCTACAGCCATTGAGATTTGGCTGTTGTATTTCAATTCCTGTCTAAACCCTGTGATCTATGTCTTTTTCTACCCCTGGTTCAGAAACTCTATTAAACACATTGTCACTCTTCAGATACTGCAGCCTGGCTCCAGTCAGACCAGATTAATGTAGAGAATAGACTGTGATGAATTTACTCAAACCAGTTATTTGTCTGGAAAATAAAATTCTGGACAAAATTACCAAATGATGACCAAATTTGAACTCACTTACATATGTCTCTAACAGATAGGTTGTGTGTTTGTGATTGCATATACATATTCTGTGATCTTACTATAATCAACCAATTTTGTATCCAGTAACTCTATACCTTTAGAGGTACCTGCAAAATCTTAGCAAGTTTCCATTTTCAATCACTCTGACTATTGTTATCTGCATATGATACTAGAACATGACAACCTGAGATAAAAGCCACATATGCCATGTTATGCAGCTGTTAGTTCAGATTACTGGTGCCTTTTTTTTTTATTTCAGTTCAACCACTTCACCAGTAATTAACTTTTCTTGATTGAAAAACAACGTTTTGTTGTTTTGTTTAAAAAGTAAATGTAGATTTTATGATATAATGAATTACTACCATTTTATTTGGATTATCACCAACTAGTACATGTCAGATATTACCCAGGATGTTCTCATGTCAAAACTAAATTCTCTCATGGACAGCAAACATTGCTATTCACAATGCCGATTATATCAAAAGCTTAAAACGATTTATTTCGATTATAAAATCAACCACAATTACTTCCTCAAGGTTGTATACCTATGCCAAATAGTCCAACTGCATCTATTTAATGTGTGAAATCTTGAGTTCTGGTCAAAAATGTGTTTTGTAAGGTTCCACTAACCTTGGCCTTTGACCTTTGATCACCAAATTCTAACCAGTTCATCCTTGACTTCACATGAATGTTTGTGACCAATTTCTAGGGATTTGTGATCTTGGTGTATTTGACCTTTGACCCTTGATGAACAAATTCTAATAACTTGTGCCAGATTAAATTAGGTAATTTGGATTAACTGGAGAATTAGCATTCAAAGGGAAGTGGGGACACCATGACCTTGATCTTGGATCTTTGGCCACCAAAATCTAATCCATAAATCCAAATGAAAGTTTGGACCAAATGTGAAGAAATTCCCTCAAGGTGTTATTGTTTTCTCTCTATAACAAAGTGTTAGTGCCCTGAACTAAAATAGTGTTCTCAATAACTGAGTCCAAAATCACTTTGTTTTTAATTCATTTATACTCATCACGGCACAGAGACTCTACCGTTCAAACTATATTAATCACTAACTTCAGATTTATTACACCAATTAATCAACATCTATTCTTTCAGCCCAAAACTCTGTATAGGCAAATGGCCAAAATGTTTTAGCCATCCTAAACTGCGCACAATGTTAAAAAAAAATATTTACTTGACCTTTGTTTTGACTGTATGACATATTCAGCCCTGAACAGTTGAAATTTGAATATGGGAGGGGGAGAAGAAAGATATAAATCTGCTGCATGATGATGAGATTTAATCAGAGAACTGTCAGAGCTCAGCAACTTCTCTCTCTCTCTGAATATGGAGGCCCTGGAGGAGGCTGAAGTCTGCTTTTCCCAGCTCAACACCTCCTGCAGGAAGCCCATGCCCTCTCACTCTGAGGCTACGCTCACATACAGTCTGCTGTCCAGCATCACTCTGCTCACTGTGGTTCTCAACCTGCTGGTCATCATCTCTATCTCCCACTTCAGGCAGAGATAGAATTTCTCTGCATTGCCTAGAAAATGTTTATCACTGGGGTTCCTGCTATGCAACATAAAGCCATATTTAGGTTACTAATAAAAATATATTTGATTCAAGGGTTCCAGTTAGATACATTAAGAAATAGCTTTGAGCAAGACAACTTGTCTCATTTATGTTTCTGATGAAAACACTGACACATAGAGGATATGCTTCATAACTTTGACAATGGTGCTTTTGAGATAGACAGCAAAAATGATGAGCAATGTTTGTTCTTCTTCTTCAATAACACAGAAATTATGTCTTCCTGTTTAGGTCTTTGATGAAGGCATACTTGTTATTTGAAAATGTTTTTTTTTTTGTTTTGTTTTTTACAACAGTGATACTGTGATGTAGTTAGTCATGTTATTACATGACTAACATTCATTCATACATTTAGAAACATAACTGTTAATAACACTTGACACACATAACACTCAACTGCTACATGTAACTGTATATACTGTAGTGATAACTGTATTGATATCCTCTCTTTTCAGGCAGCTCCACACCACCACCAACCTCCTCCTCCTCTCTCTGGCTGTTGCAGACTTCTTTGTGGGTTTCCTGCAGATGCCAGCTGAAATCATCCTCTTACAAGGCTGCTGGATCCTGGGTGACTTTATATGTTCTGTGAATTACTTTTTCACTTTCCTGATTGTCAGTGTTTCAGTAGGAAACATGGTTCTCATATCAATTGATCGTTATATGGCTATTTGTGAACCCATGTTTTACTCCACCAAAGTTACTCTGAAACGAATTCAACTCTGTGTTTGTCTGTGTTGGATATTATCGGCTGTGCACAGCAGCTGGATACTGAGAGATTTCTTAAAACAACCAGACAGCTATAAAATCTGTCAGGGGGAGTGTGTAGTCATAAGTAGTTCTGCTGAAGGAATTGTTGACCTCGTTGTTACCTTTCTAGGCCCTATTTTAGTTATTACACTTCTGTATCTGAGAGTATTTGTGGTGGCTGTGTCTCAGGCTCGTGCCATGCGCTCTCAGATTACAGCTGTCACACATCAGCGTTCAGAGCCTGGAAAAGCTAAGAAATCTGAAATGAAAGCAGCAAGGACTCTGGGTATTGTAGTAGCTGTGTTTCTCCTGTGCTCCAGTCCATATTATTGTTTTGCTGTTGCAGCTGTGAACAATATAATCGGGGCTACATCTTCAGCCATTGAGATTTGGTTGTTGTACTTTAACTCCTGTCTAAACCCTGTAATCTATGTCTTTTTCTACCCCTGGTTCAGAAAATCTATTAAACACATCATTACTCTTCAGATACTGCAGCCTGGCTCCAGTCAGGCCAGTTTAATGTAGAAAAAGAGAGAAATTATTCTTATTGTCTTCACTACACTGAATTTATACATGCATGCAGCTACATTTATACATACATACAACTCAAGAAAATGAACAAATTGCATATAAATTTGTGCCAGTTGTGAGTGATGTGCCCATAGTATAATGCACTACAGTCATTTCCTTGCTGCTTTCACTGTTAAGTGTAACCAAGCTCATTAAGACCAGGTAAGATTGCAATAAAGACAGCTATGCATTGCTGCATATTATGTTTGGATGTATTTCATTCAAGATAAAAAAAAAAAAAAAAGCAAAGTTGAACCTCATAGGTCAAGCAAAAAGGGATGTCAACACATGATCACATGCTGGTGAACATACCAAAAAACACTCAAACAATAAAACTAAAACAAGGCCGACAGTGCACTTTCCCACCAACACGTGACAGACCATACCCTTTTAACAGCCACATAATCCTAGTGTACAACATAAAAACATTACAAAAATCAGTTGAAATAAAAAAATAAATAAATAAAACTTTGCTGAATTACTGTAATAAATAAATCAATGTTACAGAAGAGCAACTCAAAGAAGGCAAGACTGCACTGACCAGGCTTTGTCAACTACTAAAAACGTCATTATGAAATTTCCAAATGAGGCAGGATTACATGTGTGAGAGTTCTGTTGAATAATATCTAAACTTCATGCAAATCACGTTATTTTTATATAGTTTACACAGTTTACATTGTCATTAAATGCATCGCCTGCGAATTAATCGTGGTTACATAGCTTATAAAAGTTCCCTGAATGCATCATCTTTTGGTCCGTTCACTCTGCTGCAGGTGGAGAGACAGGTTAACCTGTCTCACCTGTCGCTACGGAAGAACGGTTAGGTCTTGAGAAAAGTAAAAGTGATTCATTAAAGATCTCCAAAAGTTTTGAAGTGGACCTGACTGACGCTGGCAGTTTTTTTTGTTTTTTTTGTTTGTTTGTTTGTTTTTTTCCAGCGGGAGAAAACTACTATGGCGACGGAGACGTGACTTCCGGTTAACGTACGTTATCTGGGTGAGTTAGCTACCGGAGTTAGCTGGTTAGCATCGAAATGTTGTCATAAAAGAGTCCAGTTGCGTTGTAATATTCTCGAGAATGTCACAGAGTCGGGATATTATGAGTGTTGTGAACTTAATATCCTGTAGTTGATGCCAATGAGCTGTTTATTCGCCCATTTCCGGGGTCTTAATTGCGGCCCTCAAGCTAAGCTAAGAGCTACATTCATAGCCGCGGCTGTAGCACGTTTACATGCAATGCAGAGCTACGATATATATAATGTATATTTACTTTGTGTTAAAGGTACTGTGAAACGGCAATGTGCAATTCGTGGCAAACGAATTGGGGGAAAAAACCCTTTTCTTTCAGTAGAGGGAGGATTCCTCCTGGTGGCAGTGGTGAGCTTCATTGCTGAAGCTTTACTGTCTGCTGTGGAGCTCATTGTGACTGTGGATGCTCATGTCTCACCTGGTTGTTGTTGGAGAAAATCACATGGCATTTGTCTTGAAACATTTAAAAAAAACAAAAAAAAAAAAAAAACTAACTCCCAAACCTTCAATGGAGTCCTTTAAAATGTATGTAGTTAGGAAGTGAATTTACTGACTAGAATGGCACAAGATGAAGAAATTTGATTGTCCGACCCATTTTCAAATAGAACTAATTATAAGGCAACAACATCGTAATTTGACCGTCATTATGGTACATGAAAACGAGTAAACACCCATTACGTGTCCCATAAACAAGAGAACATGTTGGGGTTGTTTACACCGATGGAGGAAGATGGGGCACATGGTTTTGCACTGCTGCATACTTGGGAAAGATCATGGATACAAGCAATGATGACGCCAACTTCTTTGGATGAAAGGGGTGAAGACAGCGAGGAAGAACATTTTTATTTCAAGCTTTGACTAGATCCAACCTAAGATGCTTGTGACCAGTAAGTAAATTATTTTACCTCTGTGAACTCTGCACAGACAAAAACACATCATATGTATTTCTACTTCTGTCTTAAGGCAGCTGTCATGGCTAACACTCTGTAGCAGCAAAGGAGATTGTAACTTTAGTAATCATTCATATTTCGTGACCAGTGTCAATCAAATAATCTTCAGAGTAGCCCACCTACTGATGAATTAGCTTCTTATTTTATATTTGAAGCTCTGGTAGAGTTGTATGCTATATAACATAAGTTTGTAATATTCATTGCAGTAAGTAACTAAGTCAGACTTATGGAGGTTACNACACATTTTCTCAATTTTTTTGGTTGCAACTATGCAACATCGTCACATTTAGGTTACGAATTGAAAACATTATCTGCTCCTTTTAGGACATAAATAGTAGATATTACTAATCTAGAATACAGTGCTGTATTTAGCTGTTAGAGAGCAATTCATACTGCAATTATCATACCTGTTAATCGCATGTATTTCAAGTTCTACACATAACAATGTCTTCTATGTTCTCTCTCTTTTCAGGCAGCTCCACACCACCACTAACCTCCTCCTCCTCTCTCTGGCTGTTGCAGACTTTGTAGTGGGTCTCCTGCAGATGCCAGTTCTGCTTCTCCAGAGCCAAGGCTGCTGGTTTCTGGGTGACTTTATGTGTGGTGCGCATTACTTTTTAGGATTCCTCATTGTCAGTGTTTCAGTAGGAAACATGGTTCTCATATCAGTTGATCGCTACATAGCTATTTGTGACCCAATGTTTTACTCCACCAAAGTTACTCTAAAAAGAGTTCAGTACTGTGTGTGTCTTTGTTGGATATTTTCTGCTGTGCACAGCAGTTGGATACTGAGGGATTTCTTAAAACAACCAAACAGGTATAACACCTGTTATGGAGATTGTGTAGTTGTAGTAAATTTTGTTGAAGGCGCTGTTGATCTTGTTCTGACCTTTTTAGGCCCCATTTTAATCATCACAATCTTGTATTTGCGAGTATTTGTGGTGGCTGTGTCTCAGGCTCGTGCCATGCGCTCTCAGATTACAGCTGTCACACATCAGCGTTCAGAGACCGTAAAAGCTAAGAAATCTGAGATCAAAGCAGCGAGGACTCTGGGCATTGTAGTAGCTGTGTTTCTTCTTTGCTCCAGTCCATATTATTGTTTTGCTGTAGCAGCTGAAAATAATTTGGTGGGAGCATCATCTGCACCCATTGAGATTTGGCTGGTGTATTTCAACTCCTGTCTAAACCCTGTGGTCTATGTCTTTTTCTACCCCTGGTTCAGAAAATCTATTAAAAACATCATTACATTTAAGATACTGCAGCCTGGCTCCCGTGAGGCCAATTTAATGTAGAACAAGATTGTGGTAAATTGAAATCAATTCTTTTTTTTTTTTTTTGTGAATGGAAAATCATTGTTGTCAATATACAAAATTCAAAAATTTGATATTAATTTATTTTATTTTATTTTAATGATAAAATAAAAATCTGACAGACACATGCAAAACCTGGTTGTGACTCAGGGCCTGGTTTCAGGGTACAGTAATGAAATTTATTCTACATCTTTATTTCAGAAATGTAGCCCATAGTTCAGATTACTGGCACACTTTATATTCAAATTCAAGTACAGTTATTTCTGTTGATTTGGTTTGCTGACTGAAAAACTGTTCTTTTTTTAAATTAAGTAAATGTAATGTAACTTTTTAGTTGATATTTTTGTACAGTAATCAGATGAAATAAACACCAAAAACATTAATAAAGTACTGGACTGGTCAGTTATATTCATTTTCCTGTGCTAATTTGAAATATTCAAAGATCAAACAGTACCAAAAAAACATTTGTGTATTTCTTTTTTGTTTTGTTTTGGTTTTTTTTAATAAATTTTCAGATCAATTGCAGAAGCCATGTAAATTCAATTTATGATCAAAATCAAAAATCAGTGTCTTAGTAAAATGTTTTCTTCATGTCATATGATCTGTCACATTTTAAATTACATTTACTTCCACCTGTTGATTTTGTTTTCATCCCTCTAATTCACACACCCATGTGTGGTCATGCCCCATATGACTGTATGCATATGCCCCTGCCCACAGTCTAAGGAGAAATGTATGAAGCATGACACAGTATTGCTGAGTCAACAAGTTAATGATCTTAGTTCAGTTGTTTTGTCTGTAATTGTTTTCATGGCAGTTAAACAAATTATAATAAGCTAAGCAGACTAGAATAGAGATGAATACAACTTCATTGTCCCCTAAAGTGGAAAATTGTGTTTCGCTAATCAAAACAACCACAGATAAAATGAAAAAGTAAGTACGTTTTTTTTTTTTTTTTTTTCATTTCTTCCAGAAATTAGGCTTCTGCTCGGGTCAAAGTTAGGTGAAGGAACTGGTGTGAGGTCATCAAACTTTTACAAACCAAAGATATAGAGGTTAAGATAAAAACTAACTGGAAATTTGGACACGTGTCAGTCAAGTACAGTCGACAGGACAGGCAAAATAAGTGACAACAACCCTGTGGGGGGGACACTATGGGAGTGCAATGCTAAATGCAAAAATGCTATTCAGTACAATTAACTGCATATACAATATAGTATAGACAATATAAAAAAAGATTCAAATGGGCCTAAAAATTGTTCATACCATATATAGTTTACAACGATAGACATTCCAGTAAATACTTTTGTATCTCTGTGACATGGATGTCGACTGTTTTTAGCATTAAAAACATTAACAATATTACCATTTTGATCAAAAAAAAAAAAAAGTCATACTGGGACTAACTCTTTATGTCCCAAGCAGAAAACTCTTGAAAACTCTTAACTAATACATAACCTAATAAATAAGTCATTTTTCATATTTTATCCTTGGGTGAAGTTGCAACAACGCTTACCCTTATTTAAAGTGCTCTACTTTCTACCATATTAGCATTAGCATCATAACAATGAGTTAAATAGATTTTGTAAACCAGGGATAGAAAAAAAGCATGACAGGAGTTACAATACACTTCTGGCCACAATTCAGGTTTTTATGCTGCTAATATGGCTGCAGTGAGAGAGAGAGACAGGAAAGTTGGGGAGAAAAAGAGGGGTCGACGTGCCACAGGTCGGACAAGAAGCCAGGGGACTGTAGTTAGGACCACAGGAGAGAGGGAGGTCGGGAGGTTGTTGCTTTTTGTTCTAAATTTGTTTTTGTTCAACTCTTATCTCATAACTGCAAACTATTGCTCTTTTGTGTGTTTACTCAAACAGCTTGGTCTCAGTAAAACTTAATTGTACAACACAGCTAATATAATAAAATAGGTTCCTCCATATTTCGCTTCCACCTCTGTCTCCTTAAATATCATTATTGTCCAGACTTGGTATTGGTTGGTATGTTATGGCAAAAATTAAAAACTTTACCATACCTAATTAAAAGTTCGACAGCCTTTTGCATAGAGTCAGATTTGCCTTGTCAAGCTTTCAGCATGTGTGCATTTGTTTACTAAAGAAATAGTGTTGGTGCTTTTGTGAACTTACTGTACATTATATTGTGTACTGTACAGTATATACGCGCTCTCAAAAAAACGCTTCTAATGATACAGATCCTGCACCCCACCACAGGTGTTTACATTTATAATGGCACATTATAGAAAAGAACGTGTTGACAACATGCTCAAAGAACTCGCTCTTTATTTCACAGAAAAAAACAATCCTGACAAAGGTTCTGTACTAATACACAACCTAAGACTAAACTCTAAGTTGCCAAGTCCTTTTTTCCCCTTTTTATCATTTGCTCCTTGGCTGCAACAGGAAAACCTTCCCTACTGTTGCTCTCTACAGTATGTTGGCATCACAAGAGCAAGGCTGGAATATCTGAAGCGTAACTATGAGTTTAATTGATTTTCTAAACCATGGATAGAAAAAAGCATAGATCACTGGATTTAGACAGGAGTTACAATAAAGTAGCCAGACCCCAAAAACTGAAAATGCCACATCAGTTGACATGTCCTCGCCTGTGAAAGAAGGATAAAAATAAGGGCAGAAACATATTAGAAACACAACCACAACTACACCAAGAGTCCTGGCTGCTTTTCTCTCAGACTTATTAGCAGTTACACTAACTGAACGATGGAGTGTGACAGCTGCGATATGAGACCTCAGTGCTCGAGCCTGTGACACAGCCACCACAAATACATTCATATACAGAATTATTATAAGAGTAATGGGACCAATAAATGTCAACATGACATCAACAGCTCCTGTCATGAAGTTAATAACAACTACACACTCTCCATAGCAGGAATATCTATCTGGGTGTTTCACTATCACACCATTATACAATACAGAACAGGCCCAACACAGACTAACACTGATTTTAACTCTTTTTTGAGTGACTTTTGTGGAGTAACACAAAGGGTCACAAATGGCCACATATCGGTCAACTGATATGAGCACCATGTTTCCCACTGAGGCAGATGTTAGGATAAAAGAGGCATAGTGAAATAGTCCACATATCAAGCTCCCCAAAAACCAGCAGCCCCCTATAAGGAGGATTTGAACTGGCATCAGCAGGAGGCCAACGAGGAAGTCCGCGACAGCCAGAGAGAGGAGGAGGAGGTTGGTGGAGGTGTGCAGCTGCCTGGCGAGAGAGAGAATATCATCACTAAGCTTTTTATTCTCTGAAGCAGTTAGGGAAGTCTGAGAAATATCATTATGTGCAGCAGTAAGAATGGTCAAATCAAAAATGTCCAGATACAACTTGGATGTGCTCATCAAAGGCCTGGACATGACAGCAGATGCAGAACATGTACCAGTTTTGGAAACTAAATAAATAAAGATGATTTTATGCTAATAAGTTTATCTTTATGCCTGAAATGGGAGATAGAGAAGATGATCAGCAGGTTTAGCACCACAGTGAGCAAAGAGAAGCAGGACAGCAGACTGTAAAGGAATATAAACTAGTTATTAATACCACCATACGTGTGTCTGTAGGAGAGGACGGATTCTGAGATTTGTATGATCAGTACCTTCACTGGCAGTTAAAGTTAGATAGTAATTGCTGCAGTAAGAATAGTACATTTCATTTAAAATGCAATACATGCAAATTGTTTAAAATTAGTCACTCAAAATGTTATATTTTCATAAAAAGCTGGTATGTAAGAGTAACTCTTGAGAAACAAGTGCTAGATATTAAGAAAACTAAACATTATTTTGGGTTTTGCTGATGAATTCATGCCTGAAGTGAGAGATAGAGATGATGACCAGTAGGTTCAGAGCCACAGTGAGCAAAGAGATGCAGGACAGCAGAATATAAAGGAATATGGTCTCAGCACGATGCTGCAACGGCTTCCTGCATGAAGTGTTCAGGAGCTGTGGAAAGCAGAGCTCAGCTCCTTCCAGGGTTTCCATAATCAGAGAAGGGGAGAGGAGAAGCTCTGAGGCTCAAGTGACATTCTCTGTGATAAAGATGATTCACCTCTAGCTCCTCCTTCTTTTCCTATAACCAAAACCATTGCATTTATCCTGTGATGTAATGATAAGAACATTTACCTTGACTTGAAGGCATGACTTCTAGATTGGATTTTTTTTTTTTTTTAGTCTAGTTTGTAAATTTGAGGGGAAAAAACCAAGGCCTTTAGAGTTTTTGAAAATAGACATAAGTTGACATGGGTCATAGTCTGGTCATGATTTGAACTTCTCACAAGTGAGAATCAGCTCCACTTTTCCAGCCCCCAGCAACTTTTAAGGATAAGCAGAATGGATAATTGGATTCTATGTAGTAGCCAACTTGTCCTGTGTGAGGCCTGCAAGGATTTGAGTCTGCCAAGTTTTTATGAGTTCTGTCCTGAAGACAAAGGCTAATGTTAGCATGCTAAGTTAGTCTACTGCAAGGGAAAGAAAAAGACTAAATAACCAGATAGATACTACTGTCTCCTGCAGTCAGCTTAGGGCATAACACACGAGGGTTACAAAATACATATCAAATTGAAACCCAAGTATCCTAAGAGTATAGAATTGGAAGTTGAGCGTATCGTCTCATCTCTAGTATATACATCAAAAGACGAGGCTGGTAACTGGCTAACAAACCTCATGAAAGGCATTTTCAAGGACATAGGAAATAAACCCATGCTCAGTAAAACTATATGAACTGTCCATCAATCAGCAAAGAGGGAGCTTAGCATGAAAATAAACGTAGGCATTGGAGACATTTTTCAGTGTTCAGTGTTCCCCTGGGTATGGAAAGGGTACATCACTTGTACGACAGAAATCTCTGGACAAAAAGCTGCTGTAGAACAGCAGCTTCTCATTCTCTCTCTTTGATGATGGAGACCTTGGAAGAGGCTGAATTCTGTTTTCCACAATTCAACACCTCCTGCAGGAAGAATATGCATCCTCACTCTGAAGATATTCTCATTTATGGTCTGTTGTCCTGTGTCACGCTGATCACTGTGGTTCTCAACCTGCTTGTCATTATCTCCATTGCTCACTTCAGGTAAGGAACAAAAACATGTTTATATTCTTATTCACAGATACACAAAACACCTTTGAAAATGTTAATGTTAAAAAAAAAAAAAATCACTATTTTTGATATACACATTATAGCAGATCAATTTAATGTTGATTTTCTCCCATTTAAGGAAGCTCCACACCACCACAAACCTCTTACTTCTCTCAATGGCTGTCTCAGACTTCCTTGTCGGTTTCCTGCAAATGCCGTTTGAACTTCTTCTCGTCCAAGGCTGCTGGATGCTGGATGACTTTTTTTGTCGTGTAAATACCTTTCTTGGACTTTTGCTTGTCAATGCCTCAGTAGGAACCATGGTTCTCATATCAGTTGACCGCTATATCGCTATTTGTGATCCCATGTTTTACTCCACCAAAGTCACTCTGAACAGAGTCCAACTCTGTGTTTGTCTGTGTTGGATATTTGCGTCTCTTCACAGCGGTGTGATAATTAAGGACTTTCTAAAACAACCAGACAAGCATGCCTCCTGTTATGGAGAGTGTGTTATTGTAATCAATGACATCGAAGGATCTGTTGATCTTGTTGTGGCCTTTATTACTCCCATCACTGTCATTGTTGTTCTGTATGTGAGAGTATTTGTGGTGGCTCTGTCTCAGGCTCGTGCCATGCGCTCTCATACTGTCAGAGTGCACTGCAGCGTTCAGCAATCAAAGACTGTAACTGCTAAGAAGCCTGAGTTGAAAGCAGCCAGGACTCTCGGTGTCGTTGTAGCTGTGTTTCTTATGTGCTTTTGCCCATTCTACGGTGTTTCCCTCTCAGGTCACAAAATCTTTTTTTCAGGGACAGACTTTACTGTTTTTGTGATATATTTTAATTCCAGTCTAAACCCTATCATCTATGTCTTTCTTTACCCCTGGTTTAGAAAGTCTGTGAAATTATTTTTTACACTTGATATTCTACAACATGATTCACGTCAGGCCAACATTCTGTAGAGTATGTGTGTGTGAACTGGCTGAAACCTTTCTTCCTCTTTGAAGAGGAAAGGTTTTGTCATGGAGCTATAATGCATATGCTTATTTCATTGCCTAGCTGTAGCCTACTTTTTCACTGTAAATGTTCAGCAGAAACAAACTTTAGGGTTATTGTACACTACTCTTTTAAATTTTAGTTGTTTTTTTGCTGAGATTCTTCTCTTGCCTTATGTTATGACGACCAAAGTAGGGCAAGCAATAAGACTTAAATGTCATATTTAAAAGGAGCCGTGGTAAGAGGCAGAAGTTTGTTGTTGATCATACCAAATGATCAAAAGATTTCCAAACATGTCTTATCTGCTAGAATCTATTGAGCCAATAAATATATTTTCAAATGTAGTGTCTTTTTTTACTTACACCATACATACCTTACCACAGAATGAAACTCATGTATTTCGGTACAAAATAAGTTCACCCTGTAAAACATGTAATATCCAGCCCAACATTGAACATTTTATTCAGGAAGGTCATCATTAGCCATTAATATATTGATGTTTATTGGCAGCCTTTAAAACACATTTGGTGGCACAGCGTCATGGTGGTGCTAGAGGAAAAGACAAAATGACCAAAGCCATTAGACATGTCTGCTAGTGTTGTGTTGTTATGTAACAAACTCTTTCTGGGGATTTAATTCCATCAATTCGCAGCAAGAATAGGTGAATTCAATGGCAGATGGAGTTTTCTTGTTGTGTGGGGTCATCTGTTTGCCTCATATATGTGTTTGTATGAACTATGAAGGTTGTGGATTATGGCACAACGCATATATTGTTCTTTGAATCTACCTTTAAGACAGCTCTTCCAGAATTGTAAAATGTATGAATAAATATAGACATGATAAAATCTAATATAACATCTATAAATGTAAACGTGTCCTCATCAACCAAGCAGTTTAAAATTAAATCTTTGGTAGGAAAGGCACCAGTTAATTTTTAAATCCTACATGTACATGTGGTACAGCTATGGTTGAAATAGTTTGAAGGAATAGTTATAACAAACAACTAACAAAATTAAATGACTCAAGATGCAAATCTTCTGTCAAAAACTAATATTCTAAAACTGGTATTCATGTAAACAGGATTAAACTCAGGAAATAGACAGGAGTACGACATCCTTCAGTTTCTGTGGAAACATGAAAATTTGTGTGTTAAGCAATAAGAACAATATACTATATGTAAAAATTAGATGATGTAGCTGAACATAAAATAGTATAACATGAGGCACTGGAGCTGTCACGATAACGCATGATACATCTAACATACAAATAAAGTTGTGATAAAAGTTATTTCAATTTTTCAACAGTTGTCAATGCAAAAGCGTAATTGCATAAATAAAAACGGATAGTATGAGTTAATGTTAATTGATAAAAGTGAATATAATAGTAAGCTGTGTTGCCTATTTTATTGGCCAAAAGTTAACATAGACATTGTCTGACAGTGTCAAAGGATCCCATTCAGGCCTTCAGTGTGAGCAGCAAGGGACTGATGTGGAGTTGATATGCCTACTAAAAGCCACTCGATGGCACCAAAGCTCATTGTAGTAGTAGTAGATGGTACTTATTGCAAAGGCCAGTTTATACTTTCCAGAATTAGAATTTATGTGGGTTCATAAAATTATTATACATATACATCTTATTGAACATCACCGTTCTATTTCACTCTGGTTTTGGTTTGTGCACATTTATTAAAATCTGAAACTGAAACTGAAATCTCTTCACTACTTTGTATAAGCCCTTCGGCAGCACTTTTTTTTTGTCTCAACAACCTTTGCACACCTGGATGCAGTTCATCCAACTCTTCAGTCTCTCCACAGATTTTCTCAAGCAAATGAAAGCAAATTTGCAAATGAAACGAAGCAAGCTACCCCAGTTTTCCTTTTTAAAAACCTCTCCACCTAGTCTATTATGACCTATTTTCATTAATTCCTAAAAACCTCTTTGGAAAGTACACTGATGTTTATTATAGTATACAACTTTTTGTTGTGGTTCCACATAAATATCCCACTGATGGTGGTGTCTTGTGATTAAGTTAAAAATAGAAAATAGAGTAGTAGTGACCACACAGTGTCATCAGTTAGTTTTTTATGAACAGGGTTTACAAGTACTGGAAAAAAACATCTACATATACATTTAAAAATTCCCCACATATAATAGCATAACCGTCACCTACTGATCAGAGAACTAATTTAAATGATTGGCCTGCATTACTTCATACAACTGCAAAACCAACAGTCATCCAGCAGATGTCACTGTGATACTTTATTCCCTCTGTCATTAGCCTTTGCCCTGGAAGAAACAAACTCTATTTATTTCTATTTATTGCTGCTTCTACTGCAGGAACACACAAAAAAATCTGTTAATTCACTGAGATAAATTTTAAAGGATATGCAGTCACTGACTTTTAAGCCATTTCCAACTCCACTTAAAACACTGTGTTAATGTGGCCTGGGATACACTACCAGTGCCGCCTTTCTGAACTGCTAAGGCTCACACACATTTATTTAGTATCCACACCACCAGAGTATCTGCTTCAGCACTGGCACTACTCTACCTTTGAGTTTACTGAAGATCACGGCCATCAACAAACAAAAACTTATAACATTATTTACCCTTGTTTAGAGCAAGACAGAGCAAGTGTGACAGCATGAGACAAATACTACCCTTCACCTATTAAATCATTTACATAATGTCTATAAAGCCTACATTGGGTTTCTGCCTTGTCTGTGTCATATTTATAACCTGGACACTGAAACTATAGTGATGGTTTGCGTCTGTTCTTGTTGTTGTTGCTGGTATGATGTCAGTATGACTATCAGCAAATCTTTTCCTACTAATTTTGCTTTCACTTGTGAAGTACATACAAGACACCAACCCTCCAGCTGACATTGCTATTGTTGTTAACCCCTTAAGTGCCTACGTTTTTTTTTTAAAAAAAAAAAAACAAACAAACTGAACTTTGAAATCAAAATTTCAAAAGACTGTGGCTTGAAAGTGGTTAGAGATAAAGACCTCTTGTAAATAAGTAAAAGATTGAGTATGACCCAAAGTTTATGAAGGGAGTAAATTTACTCATCTAAATTGCATATTATGACATCACTGGGCAGGTGGCCATCTTGAATTGCATAATTTTCAGTTAATACTGGATGTAAAACACATTTGAACAAAGCCTAATCTGTTCTTATCTATGCAGGTGGCGTTTTTTGTAGTTGTTCAGAGTGTGGTACCTCTCTCACAGAGACATCAGCCTTTAGGACGGCAGGTTCAGAGCATCTTTCCTCTGCTATTTCCTCAAACACCTTAAATAGGAACATGATGAAAATCAAAGTAGTGCATGTCTGCCAACTAGTGGTAGGGAGTACAAACGAGATTTTGCTCTGTAATTGGAACTATCGTCTGTTTTATTCAGTATTGTTGTTTGTTGCAAGTTTACCACTTTGGCATTCAAAGAGTTAACGTGTATCAAAAATAAGTTAACATTCTGTTACCACCACACACGTAACACAGGCAGTGTGTCCTTGGTCTAAGTGGTCATGTTTAACTTAAGGTATATGTCCGTAAATCCAAGCCTAAGCGCAATTTTGCACCACACATCTTTTGTAATGCATTTTACATATGTGACAACATTGATTGTTTATTGGACTCTGTAGGTTTCCAAAACATAAGAACATGTATAAGTCAAACTGTTCACGTATTTGTAAAGTTTAAACAAAACAGTTCCATCAGCCATTTGTGTTATTTTGTTTTATGCCATGCATTAATCTACATTAAAGACCAGGGATTGCGTGTGCCTTTGAGGAGAGACAGATGTGCTGTTATTTGCACTCTTTAGTGGATTGCAGCCAGTAGAAGGCTTCTGCTTTGCCCTAAGTGTGTTAATCTTCATTTTAGGCATAAATTTTTCTGCCTTTAGATGTATCTGGATGCCTTCTCTAACGGTGCTTTATTTGAAAATGAATTGTAGTAAGTGTGTAAGTGTTAAGTACAACATCTGCAGTATTGATTAAGTGCAGGAGCTCACATAAGAAAGTGCAACAAAAGTGCATGATAAGTGCTAGTTAGACATATTAAGGTTTTTAGGAGAAGTGGAGCTTTTAGGAACAGATGAGTTTTCAATAAATTCTTAGATATAGAGAGGGATGCTCCTGCTCCGATAGAAATTGGTAGTTTGTTTCACCATTTGCAGACCACAGATGAGAACAGCCTTGGCTGTGGTTGCCTTGTTTGCAAGGATGGCAATCCCAAAAGGCATTCCCTGGAGGAACACAATGGCCAAGAAGAAGCATAAGGCTGTACACTTGAGTTCAGGTCTGTGGTTGCAGACCCAGAAGTCACTCTGAAGGCAAGTATTAGTGACTTGAATTTGATCTGGGAGGCAATGGGTAACCAGTGTAGGTCGATGAGTAGCAGAGTGACATTTTGGGTTGATTAAAGACCAGACAGGCTGCTGCATTCTGGACCATCTGCAAAGGTTTCACTGTGTACAGAGAAAGGCCTGCCAGAAGAGTATTGCACTAGTTGAGGCGAGAGAGCTGTTGGCATACTGAGCCAGGTAAAACCTGATTTTTCTGATGTTGTACAGAGCTAAGTGGTATGAATGAGGGACAGATGCAACATGGTCAAGAGAAGGATAATTGATCATCAAACATGACACCCAGGTTTCTTGAAACCTTGGTTGAGGTAAGGGATGAAGAGACAATTTTGATATTGATATCGTGCTCCAGAGTCTAATTGGTTTTGAGGGCAAGGAGTTCAAGTCTTACAGAGGTTTATTTGAAAGTGGCATTCCTTCGTTCATGCTGACATTCATACAGGCTGAGGTCCATGCAGAAACCGGGGTGTTGTCAGGTGGAAATGACAGGTCTAGCTGGGTGTCGTTAGCATAACGTTGATAGCCATGTAAGCAGTTAACTGAACCCAAGGAGGTGCTGTATACTGCAAAAAAAGGCATCCCAGAACCAGTCCTCTCATACACTATTGGTACTCTGTTGGGGAGGGGTGGGATAAGGACGTGCCTTTGCCATCACACGATGATTGGTGCCCCTGCTAAAGTGAGCCTCCTATTTCTCCATGCAATATTTGTTACATCCCTACACACAGATATTTCCTCCACAACTGACTGTTGACAGATGTTGTTAGGTTCAACAAAATGCTACATTTCAATCATGTAAAATACATTTAAACACTGGTTATACACAACGTGACTCCAACAGTAAGTGGATCCCAAAGGTCTGCTTTTGATTTGTTTCGGAGGCATTAATTGAGAGGAAATGAAGTGGGTTGTGTAACAATCCATCCTTCCTTACAGTTACTGTAGTTTTAGGAACACCAAGCCCAGAGGTGATGTAAGTTGACTGTAATGAGAGTCATTAGGTCCTCTGCTGTGACCTCCCTGGTGTGTCAGCTCCACAGTGATGAACAGGCCTAAGGGAACAGGACTGGCTACAGCAAAGTTTTATACAGCTAATTACTGACCCCTTGGCCACTGTGTGTTGGCCTCATGGGATGCTACACCAAGCAAACAGCTCAAACCTCAGTAACAATATCCCATCAGTTGGGAAAGCTATTGGTACCACACACTACTCAAAAGTCAGATGCACAATATGTCTAAGTGGTTCATATGTCATCATCTTCAACATCACTCGAGACTAATTAAACAGACTTTACACCTAGTCAGGGCATCAACCCAAACAAACAAGTAAAACAGGGACACAGAGCTATTTCAGAATGGCCCAGCTACTTCAAAGAAAGGCTTGAAGTCATTCATCCTCCATTGAGCCCTCTACACAATTATAAGCAAAATATGTAGTTAGATTGTTGGAAATGTGTTTGTTTTCTGATTTTCTACCACTGTGGTTGTGGTTAAGGTTTGGTGATGCATAGTTAGGATTAAAAAGACTGATGTCTCTGAGCAATCAGGTCACATGTTTTATCTCCTGCTTGTCACTTCCATCTGCTCCTGATGCTAAAAGGTGTGAACCCCATATTAAATTAAAATAGGACACAGCATTTTATTTTTATTAACTTGAAAGCTCTAAACTTATTAAGCATACCCATGAATATTATCTGTCCTTTTATTTGCATGTAATGCCAATTGTAAATGGTACTTCTTACATAAAATTTATCAGTTAGCATATTGTATTTGCATATTATCCAAGATCAGATATTTCCTTCGACCTCAGCAACATCAATATTGCCATCAATGTTAACGTGTCTCTCCAGTTCTCAAAGGGCAATATCTGTCTCAGAAGTGGCAGAAAGTTTTGAGAAAGCATAATTAGGGATGAGCAATTAAACTCTTTTTTTTTTAAATCGCAATATGACCCAGTGAAATATAGATATTGCAAGAGGCCACAAAAAAAACGTGTTTCTTTTGCAGGTCTAGGTCCTTCAGCTTGTCAGTGTTCAAATGAAGGACAATAAGGAGGCGCACACTTATAAATACCTTGGTGTAAACTGAACTGGTACCTGAACACAGATGTCATGTACCAGAAACTCAGGACCTTTGAAGCCTGCGGTGAAATGCTGCTCATGTTTTATCAAGGCAAGGCAAGGCAAGGCAATTTTATTTGTATAGCCCATTTTTACAAACAGTTTGTCTCAAAGGGCTTTACATAGCATCATAACAATATCCTCTGCCCTTAGACCCTCACTTCGACTGAGGAAAAACTCAAAACAAAAAACCATTTTAACAGGGAAAAAAAAAGAGAAACCTCATGGTGAGAAACAGAGGAGGGATCCCTCACCCAGGACGGGCAGACGGGCAATAGATGTTGTATACAGACAAGAAAACAGGTAACAATACAGAATATGCACAGCATGGAAATGGTGTGCAGGAGTTAATGAAGGCAGTTTTTGGTGGGAGGGAAGGCAGGGAGAGTCAGGCAGCTTAATGGGAGTAATGGGTGGTAGACTGGTTCCTGGGAGCGAAGGGCAGGTCGGTTTAACAGCAGGGGTAAAAGGGGAAGGGGGTGATACAGGGGGCGGTTGGTGGAGAGAGATGGAACTTCTGTGGAGAGGAGAGGAGAGGAGAGGAGAGGAGAGGAGAGGAGAGACCTCTATGTAACCTGATGTGTCCCCCAGCAGTCTAAGCCTATAGCAGCATAAAAATGGTTCAGAGCTACCTGAACCGGCCCAAACTAAACGCTCTGTCGTAGAGGAAGGTTTTAAGCCTAGTCTTAAATGTAGTGAGAGTGTCTGCCTCTCTGACCCATGGAGAGAGTTGGTTCCATAGTAAAGGAGCCCGATAACTAAAGGCTCTACCTCCCAATCTGTTTTTAAAGATACTGGGAGTCACTAACAGACCTGCATTCTGGTAGCGAAGTGCTCTAGTAGGATAATAAGAGACTATGAGGTCTTTCAAATAGGATGGATTTTGAAGTCTACTCGATATCCTACAGGAAGCCAATGAAGAGAAGCTAAAGTGGGAGAGATGTGTTCTCTTTCACTAACTCCTGTCAATATCCTTGCTGCAGCGTTCTGGACTAACTGCAGATTCTTTAGAGAGTTTTTCGGACATCCTGACAACAGAGAGTTACAGTAGTCCAGCCTAGAGGTGATAAATACATGGACTAGTTTCTCAGCATCACTCTGAGAGAGGATATTCCTAATCTTGGCTATGCTGCGCAGGTGAAAAAAGGCAGTCACAGTCACATGTTTTATGTGTGAGCCTAAATGAAAGGTCCTGGTCAAATATTACTCCAAGGTTCCTTGCAGTTATACTTGAGTTCAGGATGATGCCATCTAGATTAGCAATCTGCAAAGAGAAGGTGTCCCTGAGATGTTTAGGTCCAAACACAATGACCTCTGTTTTGTCTGAGTTTAGTAGAAGGAAGTTAGAGGACATCCAGGATTTGATGTCTTTTAGGCAGTCTTGCAGATTGATGAGGCGGCTTTTATCATCTGGTTCTATCGTAAGTAGAGCTGGGTATCATCTGCATAGAAATGGAAGTTGAGTGTTTCCGGATTATATCGCCTAACGGGAGCATGTAGAGAATGAAAAGAATTGGCCCTAAAACTGAGCCATGTGGTACACCATACATAACTCTGCTGCACTCTGAATAGTCATTGTTAACATTAACAAACTGAAACCTGTTGGATAAGTATGATTTAAACCATTTTAGGGCAGAGCCTTTAATCCCGATTTCATGTTCTAGTCTCTGCAGCAGAATGCTGTGGTCAAGATCTCTATCAGAAGCTATAAGAAGATCATTAGAGACTTTTACCAGTGCTGTTTCAGTGCTGTGGTGTTCTCTGAATCCAGATTGGAAAGCTTCAAACAGTTCATTACTGTGCAGGTGCTCCTGTAGCTGCTTTAGAACCACCTTCTCAAGGATCTTGGAGATATAGGGAAGGTTGGATATGGGCCTATAATTTGCTAACACACCTGAGTCTAGAGAAGGCTTTTTAAGTAAGGGATTAATAACTGCCACCTTAAAGGCCTGTGGCACATAACCTGTGACTAAGGAAAGATTGATCTGGTTCAGTATAGAGATGTTAACTAAAGGGAAGACATCCTTGAGCAGTCTTGTCGGGACTGGATCAAGTAGACATGTGGCTGATTTAGAAGAGGTAATTGCAGAAGTTAAGTCTGACAGATCAATTGGGAAGAAGCTGTCAAGGTATGCATCAAGTCTGGGAGATTCTTCTATAGGCACTACAATCTGTGGTCCATCATTGGCAATCCTTGCTCTAATATTTACAATCTTTTCAGTAAAGAAATTTAGGAAATCATTGCTGCTTAGAGTCGGGGGGGATGCATGGCATAACAGCAGTATGGTTCTTGGTCAGCCTGGCTACAGTGCTGAAAAGGAAGCTGGGGTTGTTTTTATTCTTTTCTATTAAAGATGAATAGTACGTGCTTCTGGTTTTACAAAGTTCTTTTTTATATATTAATAAACTATCCTTCCAGGCTTGACGGTCTTCCGCACATTGGCTGGAATGTGTTTTCCTTTCCAGCCGTCTGGTCTTCTGCTTCAAGGTGCGCAGGTTCAGGCTGTACCAGGAGCTATTCTCTTGTGGTTGATAACCTTCTTTTTCAGAGGGGCTACAGCATCGAGCGTCCCAAGGAGTGCTGCTGCAGTGCTATCTACAAGATAATCTACCTGCAAGGGAGTAAGATCAGCATAGCTGCCCATTGTAATGCTACTAGGTGTGGCGGCAAGCTCTGCTGGAATGAGCTCTTTAAATCTAGAGACAGCAATATCAGATAAACATCTACTGTAGTGGGACTTTTTCCCAAGTAAAGCGTAATTTGTTAAAGTAAATTCAAATGTTATTAAAGAATGGTCAGACAGGATAGGGTTTTGAGGTTTTGAAACTGTAATGTGCTCAGCTTCTATCCCATAGGTTAGTACTAGGTCAAGGACATGATTAAAGGAGTGAGTTGGTGTCAGTGATAGCGAGTGTCCTTTTTTATGCTGCAGTCTGCTGGGGCAGCAGCATGTCAGACAAGAACAGAAGTCAAAGTTAAAACAGCTGGCTCTGTGATCGGCAGGAGTATATTTTCAGTTTTTTATACACCCTACGTCAAGGTGTATTAGCGTGAGGATGATGATGAAGATTGACTAGGAAACAATGACTGCAAAAAGTGAAGGTGAGATGAGTGATGTAATTTACCGCTACAGAGAAAAAAAACTCAGCTTAGGAGATGGGAGGGGGACACATAAATCAGATGTACTACAGAGAGCTTTGGACAGAGAGCTGCCAGAGCTCAGCAGCCTGTGTTTTTCTTTCGTCTCTGTGATGATGGAGGCCTTGGAAGAAGTTGAACTCTGCTTTCCACAGCTCCTCAACGCCTCCTGCAAGAAGCCAAAGCGTCCTCACTTAGAGGCCATGTTGACTTACCTTATACTGTCCTCCATCTCTCTGCTCACCACGACTCTTAACCTGCTAGTCATCATCTCCATCTCACACTTCAAGTAAGGGAGATGCAGTGTATTGAATTGAAATTTTTTATTATTTTTTTTTTTTTACAAATAACAGGGTTTAATGGAACTGGTTTTATTTTATTTTGGTCATTGCATGTGCCCTATAAATACGAGCAGACACATAGATCACACATTTTTCTGAAATTTCTTCTTTTTTTTCTCCAGGCAGCTCCAAACCCCCACCAACCTCCTTCTCCTCTCTCTGGCTGTCTCAGATTTCTTTGTAGGACTCCTCATGTTCTTTCAAATTGTGCTCATAGACGGCTGCTGGTTCCTTGGCAATCTCATGTGTATTCTGTATCAGTATCTAGCATATATTATCACCTCTGCCTCCACAGGATCCATGGTGCTTATAGCTGCTGACCGTTATGTGGCTATTTGTGATCCTCTGCATTACTCCATCAAAGTCACTAAAAAAAGAGTTCAAGTCTGTGTTTCTCTGTGTTGGCTTGGTTCTGTAGTCTTTCAAAGCCTGGTGGTGAAGGAAAATCTTGTAGACCCAGGCAGGTATATTCCCTGCTCTGGTGACTGTGTGGTTGTTAGTGACTACATCTCTGGAATGGTTGATCTAGTTTTGTCCTTTTTTGCTCCTGTCACTGTCATTATAGTTCTGTACATAAGAGTATTTGCGGTGGTCGTGTTTCAAGCTCGTGCCATGCGCTCCCACACTGTAACTGTCCCACTTCAGAGCTCAGTGACTGTAACTATTCAGAAACCTGAGCTGAAAGCAGCAAGAGCTCTTGGTATTGTAATAGTTGCATTTATAATATGTCTCTGCCCATATTACTTTTTTGTCATTGTCCTTACAGCCCATGATATTTTGCTTAGTGCTTCATCTGCTGCTATCGTGATATGTCTGTTCTATTTTAACTCCTGTCTAAACCCTGTGATCTATGTGTTTTTCTACCCCTGGTTCAGAAAATGTCTTAAGCTCATTGTTACACTTCAAATACTGCAGCCTCACTCCTGTGAGTCTAACGTAATGTAGAGAGTGAGCGGTGACTAAAAGTAACTTTATTATCAAATTAATGTCATACTTGCCTATTTTATGCCACAAAAAATATATATTAAAAAATTCATTGCATTAACTTTATGTCAGAGAAACCTGGGAATAGTGAGCAATGTGAGCTTTGTTCAGTTTTAGTTTTTAAATATACAATTGAAATACATTGAATAAATAATTTTTCAAATAACACAACAGAGGTAATCAATCAGTAATGCGCTTATAAAATAGTATGTGGACCAGGGGTCTCATGTTGATAAATAATGCAATATATAAGATATTAACCAATGATTATCATTGTTATTATCAAGTGACCATTGAATGTAAATTAAATTAGTTAAAACAAAGCTATATCTTAAATAATGTGCACACAACACATCCTGTTATCTCACTTACATTAGAGTTTTTTTCAAATGAATTCAGTGATTTTTTTTTTCTTCACTTAAGTAAAACACTACACTCCAAGATACAAGTGCTTTCTGGTCAATCTGCAGGATTTGGGTGTTTTACTGGGTCTTGGTGAGAGCTGTGGTTTTGGTGACCACGTCACCAAAATGTGGGCGTAAGAGCCATCATAGAAATCATCAGTTGAGCTGTTTGCTATCACTGATGAGCAGCTCATTCAAAGCCTCCTAAGCATTAATGCTCAGGTTGTATACATAGTTATCATTTTAATGACTGTTGAGCTGTTTTCTTTAATGACTCGGCAGATAGTATGGTCAGAACTGTAGAAACATGCTGTGCAGTGCTTAGTGACATCCACAGTATCCTGACACCATGCTTTGATATAGACACACAAAGTTCACGTGAAATTTGTTCAAATAAATTCCACCCAAGCATATCCTTGCATAATAATCTTTGCTATCTTAGTAGTGATGGCATTTTTTCCAGCTTCCAGCAAGAGGCCTGTATAACCTGAATGTGCCAAATAGTGGGTTTAAGAGTGCTATGATCAAAAGGGCAAACCTCAAATGTGGTGTTGTGCTTACAGACTGATTAGTGTGAATTAAGATCCACATTCATTACAGTACAGTTACAATTCATATGAATTTTGGTTTTGAGTTTTGAATTGATATCATCTTTATGCTGTTACAAATGAAGAAACATCTCTCTGAATGATGTATGAAAGTGTTCATGCAGCTCAGTTTGGGAAAATCAGATTTCATTGGTTTCAATTAGTTCATTTTTGCCAAAGAGGCTACATTTGGCTATCAGGCCACTATTTGCTAGTCCCCACTTGTTCACGTAAGATAAGAAATAAATGGATAAAAATAAACATTAACAGTTTAATTTGGAACATTGCAGTCACAAATGAATTATTGCTCTTATTGAAATTAATAAACATATTTTAGGTTGGCAACAAATAGATTAAAGTTTTGTATTTTAAACAGTTACAATCTTTATTGACAATTTAACAGATGTTCACATTCTTGAATGTAATCTATTTAAATTCTAATTCTCTTTCATTTTAAAAATGCAATTTATTCCATCTAAATTGCAGCAAAGACTAAATTGCTAATACTGTTGCACCATCATTACTAATATTGTGATCATTTGTTTGTATCAATATTGTCTTTTTGGCAAATCATCTTTAATGTTTACCAGAACCATATCATTGTGATTTAGACTATGATTCCAACTCCTTCAGCTGATTTAACTTTTGTCATTATAACCTTTTTGTCTCACACTGCACTCACCACCACAACCTCTAATAAACAATTGCTTTGCTTGTGCTGATTATTGATTATTATGTGGCAAGTTTACTTAAATTTTAAATTTGAATTATTATTGATATTGATGCATTAAAACATTCCAACCCAGTAATGTAAAATTTCATATTTCATGGTCAAATAATTTTGGTGAAAAGGCCTTCAGGCCACTATTTGCTGGGCCCTAATATGATTCCTTGTTCTAAATCTTAATAATGACATTGCAATCAATCAAACACATTTCTTGCTCTAAGTGAAAAGAGGAAACCTCTTATAGGTCAGCAACCTAAGGAGATTCAAATTTTGTATTACAGGTAATTACATTTTCAATCATAATAGATGATGATATGATTATAACAGATGCTCACAATGTCACAGATGTTCACAGTGTAGAATTGAAATACTCTGTGAAGAGAGTAGAGTTCAGATGTTTTTAATGCCAACAAATCTTTACAAGCTTGTCTAATTTTTGACAGTTTAAGACCATACATGACTGGATTTTGAATAGGCTGAATAATCACCACATACATAGACAAGACAACACAGAGAGGATATGGAACTGAAAACATGTCAAATCTCTGAGTAATTAAACTATAAAAACAGGCAAACACAAAGCTAATGATAGAAACTAAATGTGGAGTGCAGGTATCCAAGGCTTTCGTTTTAGTCTCTTTGGAACCTTTTAAACACACACGCAAAATTCTTATGTAACTGTATGTAATGTAACTGACAGGACCAGCTACAGTGATAATAAGACCAAAAACCAGGTCATGAACCAGTGACACTGTTCTGTCCGGTGAACAAGAAAGTTCAACTACAAGGTGATGTGCACAAAACACTTTGTTAATAACAGTCCGACAGCGCTTCAAACGAATAGTGAAAGACAGTAAAACTCCAACCTCTACAAAAGAAACTATCCAGATAACAAGTATGACAGTTTGTACTTTTCTTTTTGTTACTATGGCATTGTAATGTAAAGGCTTACAGATACACACATATCTATCATATGCCATTATTGTTAACGTTCCAAATTCAACGCCCACATATGAATGAATGTTAAATATCTGAAGGAAGCAGTAAAAAGTAGGAATTTCATGAGTATCTGACAAGATTTGTGCCATCAGACAAGGCAACATAGACGTGCTGCCATATATTTCATTAATAAATAAACTAGCCAGGAATAGATACATGGGCTCATGCAGATTTCTGTCCAAATAAATAATGGTAATAATCACAGTGTTGGCTAAAATAACTGATATGTAAAATAGCAGTGCCACAGTGAAATACAGGTACTTTAGCATTCCCATGTTACCATACATAGCCAACACAAATGACACAATCTCTGTTGAGTTCTCCATTGACCTATTAATAAGGCAACAGAATACATATGATAATTTGTTTGTCAAGGATAAGTTGTTGCACAAGTTGAAAAGTGAATCACTGTAAAACTCTTAAGTAAATCAAGAAAATGAATAGAACATAATTCTTATTTAAAGAATATCTACAACCCTGAACAAGTTCAGGAGCTGTAACATTTGGTAAATGTTTAAATACAGAATATAATTCTCAAAAAGTATGGTACTACAATACTTTAATGATACTACTTTATAATTAACCAATTTCTATTAATTTATCTACTATAGAACACAATAACTTTAAAAGACATCGCATTACAACATTTAAATAGAACCTGGTGTTGAGAGCCATTAAAAAGGAGACAAGATAAAGGAATATGTGTTGATCCTAATTCAAAAAACACTGAGATTTTGTGATGTGAGTGTAATTTTGGACACGCCACATTGTCATATCAGTCATAATGATCTTCAAAGAGACAGACGGAAGAATGATCAATAGAAAACTGAAGACTGCTGTTACCTCCCCTCCCTACTGAGACACTCAGTGGCAATCTCTAAACCTTTATACTGTCAAAGCAAAAGAACACCACAAGCAGGAACTGACACTAACTGAGACTTTTTTTTTTTCTCATTGCAACCATGCAGTCAAGTACATTTCCTGAATGCTTAATTCAGCGTTGTAAACAAATCAGATTTTTATGGAGCTTAAGGGGGTGTAGTGCAGTGTCACTGGGGCAGCAGTCAGAGGCACTGGCCTCGGCCTCTGTGTTTTGAATCGCTTTTCTGATTCATGACTGCATCACAACATTTGTCCATATTCTGCCTATCTTCCAGTTTACCAATCCCAAATATGAGTGTGATCTATTGGATTCAGATCTGTGAATGAGGAGGCCACTGAAGTACACTCAGCTCATTGTCATGTTCATGAAACCAGTTTAAGACAACTTTTGCTTTATGAAAGTCGACATTAAAAAACGATGAGTGATGAATTCTGGCCATGAAGTCTTGCACATGAAAGATTTCAGGAGGCTGTGCTAATCATAGGTTTGTGATTTCCCCTTCAGGCTACCCAGGCCATAACCTAGTGCTTCTTTCTGCATCTGGCTTTGGATATGGGACGTGTAACCTAGACTTACCTCGATCATTGTAATCTTTCCGATCTAGGTGTGTGTGTGTGCAGTTGACTCACTGCTGGGTCACTGTCATAAATTCCCGTGACCAGCTCACTTAGATTAGATGAATGCTTCTGTCATTCCAGTCTTCGTTTTGATGTGGACGTTCAGTTTAAAGCTGCATACCAAACAGCTTGTAGTGATGTGTCTTAATCTCTTTTAGCCTCCAAAAGTCTTGCCTCCAGCATCATCCTCATGATGCGTCCAATCCCACTTAAACTCAAACTCTTGGGGGCTAATGGGCCGAAGCCACCACTGCGCTCGGATGTGGTGTCAACTACTGTACGCACAGTTTGGCCTTGAAAATGAAACATACGTTCACTTGGAGGCAAGAATGAACCGATTGGATTTTGGTGGTCAAACTTCAAGGTGACTGTGACCTCACAAAACACATTCTTGAGATATCTCACAAATTCATGAACTAAATGTGATATAATTTTACTAAAACGTCTTGAAGGTAAAAATGAAGTGATGATATTTTATATAAAAAAGGTCGAAGGTCAACTTCACTGTGATATCACAATGTTCTGCAAAAACACCTCTGGCTATTACTGAATGCTGTAACTCAGGAAGGGGAGATTTTGACCATATTTCCATCAACATTGCTGGTTGGTGGAGGGACACAACCACAAGGCAGGCATTGTCATAACTTCCATTATGATTCAGTACTATATGAATAAAATGAAATTGAAAGGGTCTTCCTCAAGTTGCAAACACACTGACTAAAACATTTCTCTAGCACACATTTTGTTTGTATATAACCAAGCATCCCGGCCCAAACCATGAACCATTCTACTACCACTACAACTGCTTTATTCCATCTAAATTGCAGCAAAGACTAAATTGCTAATACTGTTGCACCATCATTACTAATATTGTGATAATTTGTTTGTATCAATATTGTCTTTTTGGCAAATCATCTTTAATGTTTACCAGAACCATATCATTGTGATTTAGACTATGATTCCAACTCCTTCAGCTGATTTAACTTTTGTCATTATAACCTTTTTGTCTCACACTGCACTCACCACCACAACCTCTAATAAATAATTGCTTTGCATGTGCTGATTATTGATTATTATGTGGCAAGTTTACTTAAATTTTAAATTTGAATTATTATTGATATTGATGCATTAAAACATTCCAACCCAGTAATGTAAAATTTCATATTTCATGGTCAAATAATTTTGGTGAAAAGGCCTTCAGGCCACTATTTGCTGGGCCCTAATATGATTCCTTGTTCTAAATCTTAATAATGACATTGCAATCAATCAAACACATTTCTTGCTCTAAGTGAAAAGAGGAAACCTCTTATAGGTCAGCAACCTAAGGAGATTCAAATTTTGTATTGAAGGTAAATACATTTTCATAATAGATGATGATATGATTATAACAGATGCTCACAATGTCACAGATGTTCACAGTGTAGAATTGAAATACTCTGTGAAGAGAGTAGAGTTCAGATGTTTTTAATGCCAACAAATCTTTACAAGCTTGTCTAATTTTTGACAGTTTAAGCCCATACATGACTGGATTTTGAATAGGCTGAATAATCACCACATACATAGACAAGACAACACAGAGAGGATATGGAACTGAAAACATGTCAAATCTCTGAGTAATTAAACTATAAAAACAGGCAAACACAAAGCTAATGATAGACACTAAATGTGGAGTGCAGGTATCCAAGGCTTTCGTTTTAGTCTCTTTGGAACCTTTTAAACACACACGCAAAATTCTTATGTAACTGTATGTAATGTAACTGACAGGACCAGCTACAGTGATAATAAGACCAAAAACCAGGTCATGAACCAGTGACACTGTTCTGTCCGGTGAACAAGAAAGTTCAACTACAAGGTGATGTGCACAAAACACTTTGTTAATAACAGTCCGACAGCGCTTTAAACGAATAGTGAAAGACAGAAGAACTCCAACGTCGACAAAAGCAGTAATCCAGATAGCAAGTATGACAGTTTGTACTTTTTTGGTAGTCATTATGGTATTGTAATGTAAAGGCTTACAGATACACACATATCTATCATATGCCATTATTGTTAAAGTTCCAAATTCAATGCCTACATATGTATGAATGTTAAATATCTGAAGGAAGCAGTAAAAAGTAGGAATTTCATGAGTATCTGACAAGATTTGTGCCATCAGACAAGGCAACATAGACGTGCTGCCATATATTTCATTAATAAATAAACTAGCCAGGAATAGATACATGGGCTCATGCAGATTTCTGTCCAAATAAATAATGGTTATGAGAAAAGTGTTGGCTATAATGACTGATATGTAAAATAGCAGTGCCACAGTGAAATACAGGTACTTCAGCTGTCCCATGTTACCATACATAGCCAACACAAATGACACAATCTCTGTTGAGTTCTCCATTAGCCTAATAATAAAGCACAAGGATACGTTTGATGATATTCCTTTTGAGGATATGTGGCTGCAAACATTGAAAGGTAAGTCAGAGTTAAAATTTCAAAAGTACATGAAGAAAATTAATAATACATTTCTTACTTAAAGAATATCTTCTCTACTTTATCAATTGATTCATTTTAATTTTACCACTTCATTGACTAAAAAAATGTTATTTCAGAAGACACTGTACATCAAAACATAAATAAAAATTGTTATTAGAAGAACTATTAAAAATATGATAAGATAAATTAATGTTTGTAAGACTCGTTTCCAAAGAAATATCACATTTTGTGAAGTATGTGATCGCAGTTTTGAATAAACCATGTTGCCATATAAGTCATATCAAAACTTCAGAGTCAGACGGATGAATGAGCAATAGAAAAAAGAGGACTGCTCTAACCTCCCCTCCCTACTGAGTCACACAGAAGCAGTTGCTAAACATTTATACTGATGTTCAGGCAAAAGGACATGACAAACAGAAAGTCATTTGAGACTCTTTTATTTATTTTTTTTTAAGTTATGTAGCCATGTAGAGATGTAGAAATTCCTGAGTCAACTAAAAGTCCTACAAATCAGATTTGTGTTCTTCCCCTTATTAACCACATTGGAAAAAATTATACTGATAATTATAACTTAATAATAATTGAAAATAAAAATAGTAATAACCATATATTGACAAGAACTCCAGGCCCCTCTCTTGGAGCCAGGCCCAAGAGGGGGGCCCTCACTTACAAGTTGTCTGTGGCTTTGTGGCCTGTACCTATGAACCTGCTGGCATGTGGTCCCACTATCAGAAGGATAGGCCTAAGGTGGTCTAGTGCGATAGCAGCGGGCAGTAGTCAGAGGAGGGGGCTGCGGCCTCTATGCAATATACTGGAGGGCTCAGAGTACAGACAGACTTTACAGACCCCTGGTTCATCCTCCCCACCTTCCTGCTTTACCATATACAGGAGCAGTCCTTTAGCCACCATCTATTTCCTGAAGAGATGAGCCAATGCCTATATGCCTGTAAAACAAAGACGTATGAAGGTGGGTGAGTGTCTCCACTGTGGACAACTGGGTCATTTCTTGGCACTTAGGACAAAATAGGGGGCTCTTCAGGGCAACAGAGGCTCAGGAGGTAGAGCAGGTCCTCCACTAATTAGAAGGTTGGTAGTCAGCGATCCTCTTTGATCCTCCATTGGCAAGAAACTGTACCCTAAATTTCCTCTGATGGCTCCGTCCACACAAGAGTCTCCAGAGATGGTTTAGAAACCTACCTGTGGAGGCTTTCTGGGTACATCCAACTTGGGACGAACCCCAGAGAAGACTAAACTCAAAGGAAGGGTTATATATCCCATTGATAAGACTTAACTGTAGCTGTACTCATTGAATTACTATCCTTATACTTCACAAAAGAAAAAAACAAAAACATGCATAAAAGAATCAGTTACAGTTTTGTCTTGGTTGATTTGTCTGTGTGTGTGTTGCTGTGTGTGTCTATGTGCATGTGTGTGTCTGTGTGTCCATGTGCGTTGGCAACCACAGCAACGGAAACACATAGCACCAACTGTGGAAAACCTAGCAACAGTGGCTGAACACATGAACACACAAACATGCAAACACAGGCTTTTGTGCCTTACAAGGACATTTCTCCACAAGACAATTTTTGAAAGCAGTAGTGACAGAGGTATTATAGTAAAATCATATTATACTTATGGCTTGGCTACCATGACTTGCCAAAGTTTGAGTCAAAAGCCCTAGAAAATTTTTTAAAAAAGCAATTCCTCAGCTGACACCCAGTCAGGGTGTTAGACGATGATGTCCTGAGGTCTTTGATAAGGCTCTGTGAATTCAGAAAGTGAAGACTCAAAGTTGCTACAAACTAAAGCTCAAAAGTAATTGACAAGTGGGCTCACAGTGGTAGGGGACTGTTTAAAAGTTTTGTGGTTGTTGGTTTATTCGTCACCCAACATTAAAGTCTATTCACTGTTGTCAAGATAGGAATGTGAGTGTGTGTGTCGGTTTTGAAAGGCAGCCAAACCCTGCCAGCCCAGTGTTATTAGTGCTGTTGTACACACACTCTTACACACTCACAAACAGAAAGGCAGAGAGAGAGAGGGCAGCGTTTGTAAGGGAGACAACAGGTATGTCCAGTGT
This sequence comes from Rachycentron canadum, assembly GCA_038496675.1. Taxonomy (NCBI): domain Eukaryota; kingdom Metazoa; phylum Chordata; class Actinopteri; order Carangiformes; family Rachycentridae; genus Rachycentron; species Rachycentron canadum. The sequence goes on from CM076658.1 coordinate 2,993,536, forward strand.
TTTGTCTTTTAATACTTATTTCTTCTTTAAAACATGATACATATCTGATGTAATAAGGAGCTGATAAACCAAATATATCAACACAACAAAATCAATTTTTCTTATTGACTTTTCTCAGGAATACAGGATCTTCAAGGCTCTTATCCTTTACCTTTTCACTGTTTGTTACTTATGAAACTGAGAATTGACAATTTACCTGCAAAATCGAATCAGTATCTCTACTATATAGCACTGTCATTATTATCTTGCCTACCTTGGAATCTCTGCTCTGTCCTCCAGGACGACATGACATCATGAATGATTTATCTCTCTCCCTGCTGAGTCGGGGGTGTGCTCGATTCGTCTTCTCCAACACGAACACTGGGAGACATGATGGACGGCTGGACGTCTGCTTCACACCACAGGTTCACTCACACTCGCAAGAGACCATTCACTCTGTAATCAATCAGCCCAGACATTAATTAATCGATCAATCATTCCACTAATTATATAATCAGTATAATCCATGAATCTCCCAAAAGGATTACTACATCTGGCAGTCCCAGGAGTCTCTACTGCGTCTGTCCAACAGCGGCCGATTGCTTGTGGAAGCAGAGTCAACCCTTCCTAAGACTTACAGCACTCGTAGGGGGCCACTTCTACTATACTCCCAGGTATGTGTGTATGTGTGTGCAAGTTAAGAAGATACAGCCGCTAAACTTCTATTAAAATATACTGAGGCAACCTTTACATTCAGAAATCAAGAATTCAGTTTTTTTTTGTCCCTTCTTCTGTCTCCAGGACCTGTTTACTATGGAAAACAATTGTGGGGCAGAGGCTGGAAACAGGAAGAAGAGAGTTGTACAGCGGTACAGTCAACATGTTGCTCAACAGCTGAGCACTATAAAGGAGCTAACAGCAGCCATTTTGAGCTACAGGAACAAGCAGGTAATTGGAGCAGGAAAAATATAATAATTTTACCAAACAGGCTAAAGATGAGCAGTTGGAGGACACTTGTTTGTTCATTAATGAACTACAAAAACTTTATGAGATGATAACATAAGTGTTTCCTGTTTGTTTGTCATCCTGAGGTCTTCTGCCCTTTAATAATCAAAAATCATTGCTGTGTCTCTTTCCTTCAGTACACGTCTTCCAGGCTCGATCCACCTCTCTTTCCTCCTCTTCATTTCCCTCCAGTTCCAGACCTTCACTGTCCTCTGCCTATTCGCTCCACACAAACACAGACCAGTCCAGAGTTGTCTGTACAGTTGAACCCACAATGGCTTGTGAAGAAAAACACTAAAGAACCAGAAGAAACTCAGGTGACTTGCTATTGACTGTCTGAAGACATTTGTTAATGCGCCTTTATTTTTGCAAAAATGTATGCGAATTGTGTTAATTATGCTTTTTTTAGTGTTTAAATTATTGCTCTTTCTTGCCAACTGCAGACCTTCTTCAACATGAGACTGCAGACAACTGAAAGTTCCCACTATACTGAAATATGCCACCCCAGTACGGGAGGAGACCGCCACCATCCAAACATGAACTGTGTCCACGAAGCAGCAGATGATCAAGGCTGTCCCATTCAGAGAAACAGTGGGAAAACTGATGACAAACACAACTATGAAAGATTCAGTGAGAGCAGGAGGAAAGGTACAGTTGTGTGCTGTAAAAGTAATGAGTGCATATCACCTTCTCTGGAGTATATCAGTTAAAAGCTGCATTTTGTTCTCCAGTGAGACTATATGGAGCAGAGCAGGACTCAAACACCAAGCCTGAAACAAATGCTACCTCAGGTATCATCTATAGTAAAAGTACTAGCAGCAACATTAACCTAAATTGTTACCTTGTGTAACATGTTGAAAGACATGATGCTTTGCTTGCCTCCCCCACAAATAGGTCTATTCCTTCCTCCTCTCAAAGTGGGACATTCAGTCTGTTATGGACCCTGCTGGGAGAAGACTGACAGGGTAAGACGGCAGTTTCAAAAACAGTTCAGCTTCTCCATCCATCCATTATCTACAGGGCTTATCCATCAGGCTTGCCAAGCTGACTTTCTTTGTTTTCACACAACAAAAAGTGGTATTGAGGGCAACTGGACTTGGTTGCAGATACTTGAAAATGTATGATCCAAGAGACCCTTTTCAGTTCTGACTGGCTGTGAGGAGACCCAGGTATCTAACCTCTGTGGGGTTGTTATCATGGCTTCTGATTTCACTGGGTTCTTTAATCATCCTGGTTGTTGTAACGACAGCTGCTTGAGTTTATTGGGTCACATCATTTTTGGTCGGCCAATTCCGCAGACCAAGATTCAGGAGTTTACCTACACCCGAAGGAAACCGCTTTGATGACAACCATGTACATGTTTAAATAGACAGGACAGATTTTTGAAGGAAAAGTGAAGGTCCCCATCAAACCAAGAGAGGAGGTCTATGACTGCACTTAGCCCCCACCTACAATGCTATTTTTTCGTCACTTTCCAACTCAGCTTTTCTTGAATCTTTGAAAATCTTTACACACGTTTTATTTAAGATAGTGTCCGAAAACCTGATTTCCCTTATGTGGCATTATAATAACTAAGAGCAAAACTTTCAGTTAGCAGCTATGCCTCTGTTGAATGTTTCAGCCGAGATTGGAGCGCTTGGACAGTGCTCAACACCGTGTACAGCGCCTTCCTCCCATAGCAGACAACTGCACTGTTGCCCCTGCAGGAGTGACCCAGGACCAGACCCAGCAGGATGCCCAACCACGAGCAGACAGAGATGGGTTTCAGTCCAAAGAAAGTCTGAAGAGACTCCATCAGCAGCTATTGACTCTACCTCTGATGTTTCCTGAGAAGGAGGGTAACAAGGACACACACTCTGACTCAGTTTAAAGTTAGATTTGTTTGTGTTTTTCCCTATTCATTGATAAATATCCACCTGATTCCACAGACTCATTTACTCTCATCCATTCTAAAATGCAGTGAACTGCAAATGTCATTAACTTAGTTATTCACTTTCAGAAGAGATAAGTGGGAAGCAGAGAGGTGGAGGAGAGAGAACAGAGAGGCGGTGGTTTAAAAAACAGACAGCAGGACGGGATGGAGGAGGAGGAAGGCTGCTCTCTGAGAAAGGCTCTGTGATTCTGCTGGATTCAGGACCAGGTAGGGCTCACACACATACACTATACAAGCTGGTATTTAGACGACATAGACGTCTCTATGTCGACGACACTGTGGTTAAAGATGCATCATATTCTTTTGATCTTCTCTCACACTCTGTCCTCTCCTTCAGAGCCGACGCCTCCAGCAGGGGTGTTGGGTTGTGTTGCAGGACGGAAAGGTCCAGGCAAACAGAGCTCTTTAGCCTTTTTACAGAACCGACTGCTTGACCACCAGGATCCCTGTGAATCCAGTGATGCCAACAGAGGAGTAGTGAGGGGCGTTCTACCACTGGAGCTGAGAGGTAATGTGAGCCAAACCACTGTGACTTAACGTGGTTATCTAAGTATAAATTCTACAATCAAGTGTATTTTACTTATTTTACACCGTTTCAGTTTTAGAAGTGATTCCAGTCAAATGGACAGTAACTACCATATGAGTTTAAATAAAACAAATCGACCTCAAAAAGCTCTGTCAATTCCCAAATTTGATTATCTTCTTCTGTCAAGTTCCCACATTTTTCTAAATCTGCCATTTTCCTCTTTGCTGAACAAATGTCCCCTGTGTGTTCCCACCTCCCCATGTCGCCTGTCCTCCTTACCCACCGGCTCCTCGCTCCCTCATCAAACCCACCAGCATATTCACCTGCCCTTGTTTCATCCTGTGCATCTGCTTGTTTATGATTTCTGCCTGTTTTTGGATTTTCTTTTTGCACTCACTGACTGACCTCATGTTGTCTGAACACTAACAAAGTAGGCCAACCTTCAAAAAACCTTAACAGCACTGGCTCTGGAGTTTTGCCTTTGAGTCCACACTGACCACAAACAGATCCCAAAAAACACATGCAGGTTTTATTAATCACAAAAATGGATAATCAAAAATCTACACACCTGAGAATCGAGAAAACATGGGAAAGAAAAAGCTATAGAATAAAATGTGAAAGTGACATCCAACATATCAATTACAGTAGATAATCTTTTGCATTGACAATGGCATGAAAATTAAAGTTAATGTTTAAAATGTTACAATGCATTTATGGTTATTCAGCTTCACCCGCTAATAATAATGTTACATTTTCATTCAGCCATCAAATAATAAGTTGTTGTATTATCAGATTTGCAGAATGGTAAATCAGTTGGGAGCCTGATCCTGGGCCCTGATGGAGAAATCATTCAACTGTCACTGTACGACATCAACCAGGACCCATCCCAGGGTGACGATGGCACACAACAGCAAGGTACAAGCATTATTCACCCATAGCACAGATTGATTGTTACGAATCTTTGGAGGAAGGTGAAGGTTTGTATTGATCATCAGTAACTTGCTCTTTTTGTTTATCAGCTCTGCAAGTTTTGTCTCCAGAGGGGGAACCGTTACCCTGGGTCATTGTGCTGCAGCCTGAGCATACACACACAGGTACACACACACACACACACACACACATATTATTGTGGTCATTTGCCAAGTGATGCAATATGCAACAATAGGAGAAACACAGTCAGAGAGTCAGAGAAGAACAGACAAGTGGAAACACACTGATAACTTACAACATTGTGTAGACCCAAGTCTCCTCTTCCTTGAATGAAGTCACACAACGAATACAAAACAAAACCAAATAAAACATTCAAAACTATTGTTTGTGTGAACAGACTTTGTATCTGAGAAAGAGCATAAACATAATTACACTGTATGTGTGTGTGTGTGAACCACATTTAAGCCCTTAATTCAAACATAAAGCAACAATTCAAAGGCAAATCATCCACTGAGGATGCACGTGGTATCATATCCACCACTCAAAAAATCAGCTATCTGTCTGTTTAAAAGTTCTCCAGGAAATAGGAAATATCCACTCCACCAGTCAACAGCTCACTTGGTGACGGGGGGCGTCTCAAACATTGGACGCTGTCAGTCAGAAACCTTATATTTTCCTCACCTGCCAGTAAGTAGATGAAATAATGACTCAAACAGCAGGTGGAAATTTAATTCAGATGAACTGGGTGTAATTCTGGGTTTTAAAAAATGCTGCATGCTGCTGTGGCTCACACAGCCACAACTGATTATAATGATAATGAGTTTCAGGTTCAAGCCCTTGATGCTCCTCAGGGGGTGGACTTCATCCGGTCTAACAAGTCTTTTGGGGAATGTGTTTGCGTGGGCTCATGTTTCTTTCTCATACAACAGTCTGTGTTCAGACCTGTGCATCCATCTTCCCAGACCAGACACATTAGCTTCTCTTTGCAATTCCATACCACCTTCACATTGTGCTCCAACCACTATCGGTTTTTGGTGCATTGCTCAGAAATGTCTAGAAGCTGCTGCTTCTGACATGAGTTGGAGGAAGCCACACTTGTGTTCTCCTCTGCAATCACTCTCCATATCAAACAGCATGATCACAGGAGTCAGCTCCACATGCAGCAGTTTTCTCTACTAGAAGCACACAATATGCATTTGTATATAATAACTAAATTAGAGTTACTGACCCCGACTTTGTCCCTGTGCATGTGTATGTGTGCAGGTGGAGGGGTGAAGCTGAACACAGACCACCTTGTGGAGAACACCCAGCATCAACAGCATGTGAATGAGGTGAGCTGGTGCTTTTCAATGGACCTTCGGAAGGCACATGTCCTAGCCTAGCTTAGCTCTTAAGTTACTGAATCTGATCTTTAATAGACAGAGAAAGTCTCCCTCAGAGTGACCAAATGAGAGTTGGAGGGGCGACGTGAAGCGTTGCATGAGATGCATTTGAACCAAAAATAACTGAAACTCATTCTTGAAGTCACAACCGAGTGTCAACCCACCGTGTCACCCATTGTTTTGGGAACTGAAGGCTCCAGTTTGTGATGTGGCCATCACCATCTTGGTTTTTGGAAACCAGAGGAAATCTTTTTGGAGACCCCTGATGGTCAATAGATATAATGCAGGTTTAAGGCTCTTCAGCATTGGCTTCACTTTACAGTCCCAGAGTCCAGGTCCACATTTATATTCAGTCTGTGGTCACAACTCAAATCACAAGTCAAATTTGTGCAAATACACGTGAAACACACACAGTATTGATGCCATACAGTTTGACTTACACTTCCTAAAATTTCTAACTAGCACAGGCAACATTAAAACCGTTGAGACCTAAAATCAGTCTCAAGGGGAATAAGAAAAAGAGCTGACAGTCAGCAGGATCAGTCTCACATTAAGCAATGGGGATATTTTCACTGGACACTGCTGATGTTTAAATATTAATGTACTGTTTGGGTTGGATTTCTCTCCAACCAGCTCCTTGATCTTCGTAGCTCAACAGACACCAATGTGTGTTCACTCACCGGCCTCAGTGATACAGGTAAAACTTATTTTTACCATAATTTGAATTTGAATTTTGAATTTTATCAAAGCTTCTTTTCTTTTTTCTTTTTTCTTTTTTTTTTTTTTTTTTTTTTGTCGATCAGCAGCTGTGACCCAGAAAAAAACAAAGAGTGCAGTGGCCTCAATGGAAACATGGAAGCAACCAAAGAAGGATGCTAAAAACACACCTCCATTGAGGGAGTGGGTTAGGAGAGAGGAGCCAAGAGGAGGTGATACACTGACAGAGGAGGAAGAGGAGGAGGAGGAGGAAGAGCTGGCCATGACTAGGCAGACTAATCATTTGTCTGGATCACACCGAGCAGGGTTTGAGTAATTTACTTTAAATTTCATTTCATAGTAGTTTTTATTTTTTTTAAGATATTACAGGTGGTGACTCTTCTTTTGCTTTTTTTTTTTTGTGAAAGGTCTAAACTATGGGCTCACATCTGTCAATGATTACACCAAGATTTCTTTCACTGTTTTCAGTGAATCAAAGTGAGAATTAGGTCTCATTCTTTCTTCCATCATTTCTTTTGTCTGTGTTGAGCTGAAATGAGCTGCCCAGCAATCCTCTTGATCTTAGGTACTAAAGCCTTGTTTCTAAAAAAACAATTCAATTGTTATAATTTTATAGTATTATTTTATACTCAAATAAGCAAATTTCAGTGGGAACATTCTTCTCACAACCCTCAAAACCTGCATGGTAATTAAAATGTTTAAAAAAGTTGTTGCCAGAATCACTTTACATCCTCAAAATGATTATGTGGAGTCACATTTTTTGGACACAAAATGGTCACGGAAAGACTTCTGAGTCTGTCCAGACAGGAGCGTCAGTGTAAAGAGGATGTACTTTGCAGGCAGCACAACATCAGTCCAGCTGAGGCAACAACAGAAGAAGCTGCGGACAGAAGGAGGAAGAACGTTAAGAAGAAGGATGCTGAGGAAGCTGCAGCGATGACAGGGTGAACTAGAAATGTCATGAGATTAAAACATTACAGATGCTTTGGTTTGTAAGTCGTTTCTTTTCTTTTCTTTTTTTTTTTTTAAATATGCTGAATAATACTCACATACTCACACTCCATTTCTGTAGGAAAGGGCAAATTAAAACAGGGAAATCTACAAAGTCAGATGGACAGAAAACTTCAAGGACGAGCAAAGAAGGAAGATGGCAGAGACAAAAAGACAAAGGCAATTCTCAACCAATCAGGAGCCAGAAACAAGTGGAGAGGACCAACAGAGACGTGGCGGAGACTCAGGACCATCCTGGTCTTCCCTCTGTGGTGAGAAGTGATATTCACACTGAAGCTGTGGGATTATTGGACATAGTAACATGCTCATAAAGTATATAAAAGGTAATTAAATGCAAATACACAAATATATCAGAAGCATGGGAATGCTGCTGTAATCACTGCCTTTCAGAAAAAGAAAAGGAAAGATGGGGAAGGGGAGAAAGAAGTGAAGACGAATGAGGAGAGACGAGGAGAAGCAGTGAGACAGGAGGAGGTGTCTGCTGGAAGGAGGAGGAGGAGGAGAGGGAGGCTGAAGCACAAAGAGTTGGTTGTTGGTAAGATATTGTAAACATTCAGGCAAATAAAAAAGACGCTACATGACACTTTTATTTATTTAGTTTATATTTAACACTAATGAATGTAGGGCAGAGACATACAAAGGTAGGTGCACGATAAGAAGCATCATCAACCTGTAATCATTAAAAATTGGTAAATTATTAAAGTATTCATTTTGTAGAGATCAGTATATTAACTTTAAACAGACAAAAGATTTATTCTTCTATTATATTCTATATTTCTTCTGTTTATTCCCACTGTATTTTGTTTTATTTCATTGCAATCATGGTTACAATGGTTCCAGTTTGGAAATCTGATGGATTTGTTTTTTGGTGCAAAACCACTTTCAAAGCCTTTCAGATCACAGGACAAATGGTCTGGAAGAAGAAAGAGGGTCAATTAAAACTTTGTGCCCAGTGAACATTACTTTGGAGATTTGTAGGTTGAAAGATGACATGAAATACAATTGTGAGAAAACTGTCTCTGTGAAGTTATATTTTCATGCATCATGGTGTGTCCCTTCTTTTGCAATGAAGAGCAAGAGGAGTTGGAAATCAACCGGGAGTCTCACCTGAAATCCTCCAGAAGGGCGTCTGCGACACAGAAACTCAACAACAAAACAAAAACACATTCAGATGAAGACAGAGGAACAGATCAGTTGTCCACCAGTGACCAACGCAGCAGCGTCCAGTCAGCGACTTCACTCAGGTCCCCTAACGCTTCGTCCCAGTTCAATTGTAGCAGCTCAAGCAGGACTGCTGCCTCTTCCTGTGAGGGGGCGGTGCCGGCCAGCGCCATCGGTCCAGCTTCAACACGTGGTCGCCTGTCATCATGTTCAACTGTCATGGTAACAGAAGAACAGCTGATACTGAACCCAGTAAAGCCAGAGGTTGGTAAGAAGCACACACATGTAATATACAGTGTTTTTCATGTGTTCGACTCATATATTTGTAACCTCTCTAATTCTGTGTCAATGAGAGTGTAACATAACTGACAACAGATATAACAGTATTATATCAGAATTGTTTCTAGTCCCAGCGCTCACATGGACCCTCTGTCTTTAGTCGTCCACGCTCACAAGGAGGCGGGCGCAGGAGGAGGCTGCAGCTCTGCGTCTGGCCGAGCGAGCAGAGAGACGGAGGCAGGAGGTGGAGAGGAAGAGGATGGAACGGGAGGAGCAGGAAAGGAAGCAGCACGAGAGGGAGCAGACAGAGGAGAGGATGAAGAGCGAGCTGGAGGAGGAGAGGAGGAAGAGAGCTGAGGAGCTCAGGTCCTACTTTTCTTTTCTAGGACACAAGATTGGAAAGATACACCCCCAGGACCCTGCGATATCACTGTGTGGTTACAGCTCCAGTAGAGTGAAGCCACAACTTGTCAGCCTGGTGTTAAGTTACTCTGAAGGAGTGATTACAGAGAATCTCCATGTGCCAGTTGGTTGGCCGCTCGGGTTTTTAAAGCGTGCTCTAACTCCTTCTATCTAACTTCTGCAAAGTTGGGCAAAGTGCAGATTCAGAACAGAGAGGTCAAAAATGATGCATCAGAGAGTGAGATATCCTGAAGTTTATTACGTAGTGTGATTCAAGCTCCATAAAAACCACATCTGCATAAATACCATAATGGAGCTCATTGAAGCACGACTTTTTTTAGTCATAAGGAGTCAACAGATCCTTGTGGGTAAAATTGGTGGAATGTGTGGACAGAGAAAAGTTGACCTACTTCTCTCTGCAGGTGAGCAGTTTTTCCAGTTTTTAATTTTTGATTCATTGACATTGACTCTCCATCCCCAGACTGAAGAAGCTGGCAGAGGAGGAGGAGATGAGGAGGCTCGCGGAAGAGGAGCAGGAGCGAACGAGACGGGAACAGGTGCAAAGAGAATGGGAGAGGAGGAGGCAGGAGGAGAGGAGGAGGCAGATGGAGAGACTCCAGAGGATGAGAGAGGAGGAAGAACAGAGGAGGAAAGGTGAGAGGACGTGAAGCAACCTGTGATTCAAACTTTTACTAAACACATCAATAAATGCTGACATCACACTATATTGCATTGTGTTTGTTTTGTCTCCTTCAGCTGAACTGGAGCGTTTGCAGCTGGAGGAGCAGCGAAGGCTGGAGGAGGAGAGAAAGAAGCTACAGGAGATGGATGAGAGTGAGAGGATGGAGTACCTCCGCAGGAAGGAGGAGGAGGAGGAAGACAGGAGGAACAAGGAAGAGGAGTGTAGGAGGAGAGAAGAGGAGGCCGCCATGTTGGCTGCAGAGGAGACCAGGATGCAGGCGGAGCTGCTCGCCAGGTAAATACCAGGGTCTGAGTCCTTCAGCTGGGGCTTTTATACATTGTGTTCTGTGGCAATACTGTTATATCTCTGGAGGAGGGAAGATAAGCTGAGATAAATGAGAAATGATTGTCCTCCCTGCAGAGAGATGGCCCTGTTGCAGCGGCAGATGGCCTTTAAAAGGGGTCTTAATGTGGAAGCTGGAGGTCTGGAGAAAACCCAGGGCATCTCCAGACCGTGGATCTATTCTTATTTCACTTTGTTACAGCTTCTGGGTCTAAGTCCATCTAAAGCTGAGACCACGACCTGATGGATGAGCGGGAAAACATTTTCACAGGTGAAACGACTCAGATGATGAAGGATCATTAACTGAACCGAACTGAACCACATTCAGTGATTTTGTTCATTTGTCTTAAAATCTGGCTTTTGTTTCCAATAAAGAGAATTTTAAAACAACAAACTTTTTTTCAGTGCAACTTTCCTACCTGTCTTTCTTGGCATGGAGATTAAAATCAAGTCAGGGTTACAGATTGTAAAAGACAAAAGACATTTTAATATAAAAGACGTACAAATATTCTGCGGTTGTTCTATTTTAAAACATTTTGTATTTAACATTAGAAGTATGAACGATATAAAACCTTAAAGAGCTGCAAAAAATGTTTCAATTCAATTCAAGCAAATTATGCAACAGATTAGTTAGTTGGTATAAGATCTTCGATGTCTTCCTCTTCCTCCTCCTCTTCGTCCTCCAGGCTGAGACAAACGCAGCAAGGCACCAATAACTGATTTCAGCTTTGAATAGCACAGTGTTCAGATGTAGAAATATACATGTTACCTGATAATCAAGATGATGTTATCATGAGCAAAGTATTGAGTCAAGATTCTTCTCAAGATTAAGTTTCACTGAAAATAATTGAATAAACGTCTTCATTTGCCGGTTACAGTCACTGGATGGTCCAACCACTGCACAACCGTATGTTATTATTACTATATATTTGTTTTCACTCTTTTATATTTTGGGATAAACATTTGTCCTCAGCAAACACAGATCAGGCACCTGTCGCATGAAGGACGAACATTAGTGATCCTATATAACCAGTATCGTAAAGTGGGTCAGCAACCGGCTCAGTTAACCCTGGAATATCCATGGACGTGAAAGAGGAAGAGTTGTTAATTACAATACTGGATCATTTTACCTCTCTGGGCCTCAAACAACTGAAACCATGTGAGAAGTTGAGGGGAAAATCACATCAGAAACCAGACAAATGGAAGCCAAGTAGATTCCACATCATCATCATATGTTCTTTCGATTTGAGATCTGAATTTGAAAAGAAACTAGCAACAGCAGACATCAGATAAAAGCAGTGGAGTAAAAACTACAGTTAACTCAGTAAATGTACTTAGTTAAATTGCATCACTGATTCTGGGGAAAAAGGACAATAGTGGGTCCTGGTGAGTTCACATGCTCCAGATGCAGTCAGTGTGTATTGTTCTGTATGAGAAGAGTTTTAAGTGTCAGAGTGACAGAAAACCCTAATTATATTAATTATATTTTCCCATTGAATTTTTCACTTATTGTCACTAGCATATGACTTTGGTTAAAGAACTTCCTGGCCTTCTCCATAATTAATGTTCACTGTTTTTGCAACAAAACAACAAAAACAAATTTTCCTCTTATGCTGAAAAACAAACCAGACTCTGAGCCTGATTCTAATGCAGCCTAAAAAAAAACTATGTGATATTGTTTTGGTTTTTGATAAAGTCATTTCAGTAGCAATGGGCGACACACACAAGCCCAGAGATGATGTAAGCTAAACAGTGATGGGAGTTATTAGGTCCTCTGCTGTGACCTCCCTGATGTGTCACCTCTACAGGGGAACAACTACAGCCACACTTCATACAGCTAATTACTGTATAACTCAGTGGCTACTGTATGTGGCCTCATGGGATGCTCCTCAAAGCAAATACTTCCCATCTGTAATAAAAAAAATGACAAAATGTCATGTTATTTTCTCTTCTGACAGTACTGTATCGACAAACTCTAGAGGACATAGTTGTTGCGTTTGAGGGGTTACTTGGATGTGCAATTGTTACAGTGGTATTGGTCAGTGTGTGATTACCTTCACGATCCTGTGAGAGCAATTAAAGCAGCTCAGTAGAGACCGAAACACTGAAACTAACAAAGTAAACAACAAAGTCTCTGAAGGTCAATTTTATCCCTTATATTGTGTGGGGTTTTTTTTTCAATTTGAAAATGTTTTTGTCTTTTGGCTGAGGTAGAAATCAGAAAATCAGAAAATGCCATATTTATTATTTCTATCATGTTTTCTGCATTGTCTTCTACATTGGTTTTAACAACCATTAGCATTGCTAACTGCTTATCTTCACAAAACAACTTGCACTGGAGTTTATCATGTCTTTCCAGTTCACATTGTCCTGCTGCACCAGATGTGTATTCATCCGCAGCTCAAAATAGTCCCCGGCAAATCCACAGTTTACTCTGGTTTGAATAAAATTTGCTAAATACTACAGTGCCCTTCTGTTTTACATTATTGTGCAACCTTTTTTTAAAAAATAAAAAATAAATATTTGCATCAGATTTTTAAAGATTGAAGTCTTCACCAGGAGCTAGTGGCCCTCAGGCTGGCAAGACATAAAGTATTGACAGTTGGACTAATGTGTTGTTGGCTACACTTCCCAGTAGAGGAGTGATCCATGTTGCACTGTTGTAAATAAACAATAGAAATGTCATTTACAGAAAGCTGGGGCCTATTATTTCAATATAAAACTAATAGTGAAGTTGCCATGTTGGTTGCTACATGTGGAATAATCCTCTTTAATTTAACTAAACAGATTAATAAATACAATTTCACTCGAAGAAGACGACGAAGACGAAGGAGGAGGAGAAATTTGAACACAGAGTGATCCTCTTTGCTCAATTGACGAGCTTTGCTCTGTGGGTTGACTTTTGACCCCGGAAGCAATTCACCGTGTTCTTAGTGATGGCAGAATATACGTTACTGTTGCTAGGTTATTTATTCCCACTTGGTTATGAGCAGAAACGCATATTTAACTAACTATCCTTCGGTCACGCTATGTTTTTACTATTGAGAGTTTATGTCACGAGAAAATAACACTCGACCGTCAACGCTACCGAGCTAACGACAGCGCAGAGCCCGTGTTAGCTAAGCTACAAGCTAACAAACCCGTTAGAGTTAATGATAAACAAGCACAAGCGGTGAGTGAAATGTTTTACTGATACGACGTGCAGAGAGAAAGAGGCTAAACAGCTGGTGCCTGTACAAACAGACCTGATGCGGAGCTTTAAAAAAAAAAAAAAAACAGAAACTGACACTTTCCAGACTTTTTAAAGCTCCACGTCAAGCGTCCTCATCGGTGTCTGCAGTGCAACATTTGACGGACTCTGACATTACCTGTCAAGGTCTGCAAGGTTTCCTTCTGCTAGTCATTTGATCTCAGACCTGCATCAGGGACTGGGAAATAAAGGGTATGTGATAGAAGCATATGATATGTTTCTAGGCTGTTTGAGTTCAGGTCAGTGGACTATGAGGACTGGTCCAAATCCTTAGCTTGTGTTCCTTGATGTGGCTCATGGTGGATTTTGGGGTCTGTTCTGGATCATTGTCCTGTAGTGATATTCAGCCTCTTCCCAGCTTCAGTTTCTTGACTTGCTGAAGGACATTTTCATTCAGAACTTGCTGATATTAGTGGGACGGATGCTGCCCTCTATTTGAGCTGTGTTTCCTTTAACCGATACACAACCCCAACGCAGAATATTTGCACCACAATGTTAAACAGTCACTCCTGTTTTCTTCCAGACCAGACCTTTGTGGTTGTGGCAAATGGGACCAACTGCAGCTTCATTTGTCCTCAGCATGTTTCCAAAACAACTCTGGTTTATCCAGATGTTGCTCTGCAGACTCCAGACTTTAGTGATAAGGTCTCCTACTGATAACTCCTCCCAATCACCCTCCTCATCTTTCCTCTCCTGATCTACTCACTAGCTCACTCTCTCAGGTCAAATAAGTGAACGCACCCTGATTATAATTGTTTATGTCTATGGCCCTGTATAGTCCTTTCTTACGCGTTTTATTTTATCTCTATGTTGTGTTTTGTACGTTTTGTCCTGAATCTGCACTTTGAAACCGTTTGCATTGAAACTCTCTGCAGCTGTTTGGGGTCACAGGTCTTTTCAGAATGGATGTCAGCATTGCCGTATCGCTGATTCGAGGCCAGATGGGCACCGTGGTCGAGCGTGCCGTGAATGGCGCAGTGGAGACGGTGCTGGCTGAGATGCTCAAAGTGGTTGGAGTCAAATTTGAGGAGCTTAAAGCACAAGTGGCGCTAATGAAGAGGGACATTGCGGCACTGCAGAGGGAAAAAGCCCTTAAAGAGAAGGAAAATGACAATATTCGAGCCAAGCTGCGCTACACAGAGCTGAAGCTGAAGTACTACAGGCAAGGGGTGGAGGAGGAGCTGCAGCAGAGAGCCTCTGCTTCCACTCTGGTCCGCATCCACCCGTCTTCCTTCCCCCAAACACAGAGAGGTGGTGCAGGCCATTCCTCCACTGAGACCTCACCGTCCTGCTCCACTCAGACCAGGACCAATCAAGGTAACGGCCGCTACAATGACTGACTCCTACCTGCCCTTCCTTTCCACTGAGCCTCACTCTTTCCTGTGTTTGTACTCCCAGAATGCACCTCCCCACAGAGCACAAGCACACATGCCATCAGAGTTCACCATCATTCAGATGTGGGAGTCGCCAGCTCTGACTCGTCCGACCTCCTGCTGCCCGTCTCACTGTCTGTGAACACGTCTGCAGAGTCTCTGGAGAGCAGCACAGGTACAGAGCTGAGGGACGATTGAGTGTGTGAGTGTGTGTCTACTGCTGCATGATTTCCTATCTGTCCTCTCCCAATGCTTCTTTTATTTTCTTTTTCCCATAAGACTGTCTGTTTCAGCATCTGCCCCAAAAACTCACGACTGCTCAGCCTCTAGTACCAACAACAATTGCTCGTCCAAAGTTACAGCTCAGTGAATCACAGCTTCCTAAACCATTTAGATATGAACTTATTGTAGGTTGGTGTCAGTGCATCTGCGGCTCAGAAGCAACAAGAAATTGAAGCTACAGTATTTCTTCTGCTCAGCTCGTGTCTGTGAAGTTGTTTGTACTGTGCATGTTGTGTGAATTTTTTATTAGTATAGTTATTGTTTGTGGATTATAGTGATGTGTTTTAACCTGCTTGTGAAGGAAAACTACAAAAAAGATGATTTTTATTATAATTGAATTAGTTGATAAAAGTTGATACTTTTTTTTTTTTTTCATTTTGAGTTAGTTTTATGCACTGACAGACTCTCACTGCTGTCACACTGATCAGAGTGTTTGTGTTTGTGCAGTGTTGTTCTGTCCCGCAGAGCAAGACACAGCTGAGACCATGGACACTGCGGTGGCCCCTCCTCCAGTCCAGGCTCCGACTCTGGATCCAGGGAAGCAGTCCCCAGATGGCTCCACCCAGGCCGACAGCTCCACGCTGCCCTCCTCTGCTCCACAGGTGACAACACACACAAGTACACATCTGACTGAGGAGGAGGTGACCCACGCGTTAAACCTCTGACCTGTTTTTTTTTTTTAAAAACAGGAAAAAAAAGACAATAGGCTGTCTCATTATGTTACTGTATTTGCAGTAGAGGCTAACATTAGCTGAAATAATGCATGTAGTGTTTTTAAAAATACAAATACCAGAAATTTCCTTAAATAAATAAACAAAATATACTCAAAGAAACAGCAGTTTTAATATGTATGACATATGTAAAACACAATAAATGAAAATAACGTACAAAAAAAAAAACAATTTCTCTCTTCAGCTTATTAATTATAGGTAAATGGTGCTTTTCTCAGTTTTATGTGGTTGTTAATTAAAGGCTCTAAGGAGAGAGGGGGTCACATGTTGAACAGAATGTAAAAGCCCTTGAGAGGCATTTGTGATACGTGATTTGGGGCAGCTGTGGTGCAGGAGGTAGAAAATCATATTGAGCTTATTTTGGCATTTTGACCTGCACAGTAAAGATACATACAGTCATTTGTTTTTACACGTCAGAGAGGACAGTATCTGCCTAACTTGTTCAGAAGTAAACTGGTGGAGGTGTTACAGTATCACACTCTGATTTCTCATCGCAGTCCTGGTTGTTTCCTGATGTGATGCAGGTGAAGCAGGAGGCCCAGCAGCAGGAGGAGGAGGAGGAGGAGGAGGAGGTGGTCTGCATCAAGGGGGAGCCAGAGGAAGAGCAGGAGGTGATGGCCACCTTATTGTTGGACTGCCAGGTGCAGCTGGGTCATGTTTCAGAGTCAGAGGTGAGGCTAGACCTGAATATCGAAGCTAAGTCAGCCCCTGATTTTTGTGAAGAAATACCAGGGGAGCATTCAGTCATCAAACGGGGACAAATCCAGGGATAAAGAACCATCACTGGCACTGGGAATTTGACCACATGATAAAACAGTGGACGGGAAAACTAAACTAACTGAATTCTTTAAAAAAAAAAAAAAAACATGATGCGACAAACTCTGGAAAACACTGAGTATCACAGATTGTTGGTGCTTTTGTTTGCTCCTCCAGGCTCAGAGTTCAGTGACAGAGTGGTCAGGGCTTCCAACAAGTCAGAGAAATCACACCACAGCCTTCAGCTCAGCGGGACCAAGCACATGTGAGTCGATGTGTGTGTCATGCTAATGTTTTTAATGTGGCCCACATGGCCAATGTTAGGAGCTACAATTTATGAAGACATATAGTTCACCACCAATAAGCAACATAACATATTAATTAATCTGAACTTAATGTCATTGTTGTTCATGTGTCTGCTCTCAGACCTCATGTCTCAGCCAGCAGTCTCCCTGGCAGCCTTACCCTCTGGTATCCAACCTCGCCAGGGAGTGCGGCCCTGGACTAAAGACCTTAGCCTTTACGAAGAATACAAACTGCGCAGGAACGAGCTCCGCAGGCGGAGCCTCCACAGACGCAGGGAGCTGGAGAAGTCGCTGCCTCAGCCGCTGTTGGCTGATCTGGTGAGTCATTCCTACTTTCAGAGCAGACTCCACCTAGTGCAAATATTCTTGCATTGGCCCATATTTAATGTAAAGTATGACGATGATGATGGTGTCTCGAAGGTGCGGGAGCGTCGAGAGAAGACCAGACTGAGGGTGGCCAGATGGAGGGCAAAAAGGAAGCTGCAGGCCTGTCTGAACCAGGCTCAGGTCAGTGATAATGCAGACACGAGGAAGAGTCATGTGTGGAGACGTTTCCCCCCAGAAAATAAAATTATTCTGTCTCCAAACTGTTTCGTTTTGGCTGAATTTGAATTGAGTCCGTGAGTGAAGTTACACCTGAGTGACTGCTCATCTGCTGCTAGTGAGCGATACCTACAGCAGCAGATCCTACTTAAGATTTCATGGTCAATACTTTACCTAATTGCACAGCATCCGCTACCTGGCTTAGTTATGAATAATTAACAATTGAGTTGACCTGACTATTACTCATTAATTAGGACTTGGCACTAGAAGTCTTCCCAGCTCCTTAAAGTATCATTTACACAGAGTGAGCCTTCATTTGAAGCCTGTGGTTTCTGTCCTGCTCTCTCTCAGGCTGAAAGTGGCGCTGCAGGTCTTTCTCAAACTGGTTTTCCCATCAGCAGCCAGCATCAGGAGCAGCTCAGAGCATCTGCAGGTGAGGTGACGCCTCAGACTTCTGCTCTTCCAACTGTTCCGTCCCAGGTGGTAAATCCCACAGAGAGAGCCACATATTTCATACATGAGGCCCAGAAATTGTATAATGATCGTTTTAATAAATATTAATCATTATATGTAGTTATTGTCAAGTGTTTGACAGGTCAAACTGATAAATTGTTGATTTGGGAACAAAAGCAGAGTCTCTTTTTTCATTTGGGACCTGAATTATACTCTGAGATTTTGTCTTCACATGAAAAACTAGACACTTGAGGCTGACTTTAATTAAAGGGTATGAAAAGTATGTATGTAAGTTTTTTTTTTTTTTTTCTCCTCAGGGTAGTTAGCGTCAGCAGACAGTGACTTATCATTATGTTTTAAACCATTATTTTGTCATCTCGTGTTGCAGCGTCCACCTCCAGCTGTCAGCAGAGACAGAGCTCCACGCTGCCTCAGTCCAGCAGCTTCCACAACAACAGCAGCGTCTCTGCCTCTCTCCCCTTCATAACCTCCACCTCCACCCCTTCTCTGCTGCTCAGAGGCGCCAGCATGGCGGCTCATCAGCACACTGTGACATCGACCTCGCCCTCGTCCTACCCGCAGGTCAGCCTGTCACAGCCCAGTATTTCTCTGACAGACGCAGACATCTTACAGTGAGAAGCTTGAGAAGATTTCGAGGCTGTATTGTCGAGGCGTCAGACGGCGTCTGCTGAATGTGGACGGCGCTAGAGCGCCGATGCAGTGTTAATTTCCACATTGAAAACTATGATGAAAAAATGTGCTTCTCATGAAGAAAAACTAAATAAATTAACTAAATTAAACGCTTCAAAACAAGAACTACAATAAAATGTAAACAAATGAAATGAAATAAAATTACCCTTTTAATGCATAGTCTAAATCAGCGACATGCACAATGTAGTTTACATCCTGATTAACAAACGTTTCCTCGACCACCCAAAGGTTTCTCCTCTTCAGAAGTCGATTAATCAGCTTGTTGCACTAATGTTAACAAGCACAAGATAAGCGAAAAAACAAAACTGTGAAACATGCAGCTTAGCACTGTTGCATCTATGGAAATGTAAGCTAATGTGACTATCTTATGCTGTGGATGTTACTTTTCCTCCAGTGTTTCACGTTACTGTCGACCATCGGCACCTTATTGCCGATGTTGACTACAGAAACACTTTATCATTAGCGTCAAACCTCAAGCTAAACCCGGATGATGGAAAGTATTTTAATGAAGAGCACATTTAGCAGCGGTGATGCTAGGTGAGCGAGGCAGGCTGTGAAACGTCTAAAGAGTGCCTTTTCCCACTAACCCCATTAATGATGAGGGACCTGTAACCATGGTAACGACTCTAAATGTGTTACCACAACGAAAACTAGCTTAAATGTCTTTAGCGTTTGCCGACTAAAACAAAATCTGGTGCCAAAACACTGACTCAGTCGTGTTTTTGTTCTCAGCTAATCGAGCTTCGCTACTTTAAACTAAAAGCAGAGCCTGGACACTAAATCTCAGTTCGCTGCTTTAACTGAGCATAGATCAGTGGTGGATCCTTATCCTGAGCCATTCTGTATCAACAGACAACAGAAACATCAGAGCACCTTGTCTTAGCAGTATTAACTCTTTTACTCTCATTTTACATCGTTACACAAAACATCAGTAGCAGTAGACAACAACCGTCATGTAAACATAACATGTGATGCATTTAAATAAAAACATTGAGTCTTATACAACTACATCTCCTTTATACTGGAGACATAAATTATTTATATTCACTTTGGATTTAAACGCATGGAAGTGTATAATATGTATAAATGTTGCTTTATCTCTGATGTACATGTTTGATGTTTATAACGTGGTGGTACAGGGACAGTTGATCTTCCTTAGAGTGTAGATACTGGACAGAATATTGATTGTAATCAGTGCACTTTGTCGTGGAGTTGAAATGTGAACTACACGCAACATCTGCAGACGCTCTCAGAGAATTTTAGCCAGGCCGCTGAGAAAAAAAAAAAAGAGATTTTTGTATTTTGAAGTCGAACAATTAAAAATCTGAAGACTGTTCCGTCGCAATAAATGCAGCTGAAACTAAGCACTGTGTTGAACTCCCTCCTTCCCTCGTAACGGCTCAACCACTCTGTAGAAGACGGGGATAAAATCCACGGTCCAGCTGAGTAAACATGCATGCGGTCGTAGCCTCTGTTAGCCTCGTTAGCTTTGCCTGAATTAAATAGATTTTGTACAGAATAAGGACAGTGGACATTCTTCCCCGTTCCGTACAGTTTCATGCCAAAACAACGGGAGAAATGATTCGTGATCAATTCAACTCTTCCAACCTACATATGGCACACCAGCGTTGTATTTAGATCCCGCTGACAGAAATCTAAACCTTTTTGTCACTGTCAAAAGACGCAGCGGGTTTACGTCATCTAATAGTTAAAAATAGTTTTGAACAGAGATGACGTACAGTGTGAGCATGAGTGTGTGTGTGTGTGTGTTATCCTTCGACTATCTTGTGGGAGATGGCTCCCGGCAGCGTGTAGAACAGCAGGGCGAGGAACAGCAGTGTGATGAGCACGACCAGGGCGATGATGATGTACTTCTTGTAGCTTTTCCACACCAGGTGGAAGAAACACTTGAATGGATTAACAAACCATGAGAAGGAGGTGTCGGGACGGCTGTGAGGGGAGAGAGAAAGAGAACAGAGTTTTAATCAAATTTTTTTGGTGAGTTGATTTTTTCTTAGTGATTGAACTGAACAACTAAACTATGAGAAGATTTCTGAG